>CAUYRT010040232.1:0-58828 GCA_963574885.1 Lepilemur ruficaudatus
CCAGAGGAAGGAGCATGAGTGGGTGGGCAGGACCTTCAAAAGGAACCTACTGCCAACCGGAATTGACCAGTATGCCTGGAATGCCCCCCAGCAGCCAGTACTGGGAGAGCAGCCTCTCTGGAGATTGCTGCAGAGAGGCAAGGGGCGTCTTTCACATACACATCAGGTGAGAACACATGACCTTGAAACCCCACTAGACTGGCCAGAACTGCCCCAACCGCTTCCCACCCCGACACCAGTTGTTGATGCAGCTGCTGAGTCTCAGAGGTGATTTCTGACCAAGGCCCAGTTAGCACGACGTCTTGCTCAGCAGACAATAAATACTTGTAAATTGAATTGCATGATCTTAGCTCAGGTGCTATTAATGTGGCTCACGGCCACACACTTGCATGGATGAGAAAACCGATGAGCCTCTCAACAGAGTCTTTTGAAACAAAATTGGTTTCAAGTGAAACTGATATTATTGTGGCTCTGACCTTCTGAATATAATAAGTTAGTGTCCTGAGAATTGAAAGGTCTCTTGATTTCTTAGGTGACTGTTACAGAATCCTAGCCTAACATAAATGCTAAAATGTAAGGTGTTTCTGAAAAGGACTGTTTAGGAAATGTAATTGTGCCAGAAACAAATTCTTTTGGAAGATATTAAGTTGCTTTGATTGTGCGGGTTTCAAAAATCAGGAAATCTGTGATATGGCAGAATTTGTCTGCATAGGTCAAACCCACATTTCAGTGAGAGCCGTTATATAAGGGAATCTAAAAGTGGATTATTTTCAATCTCTGACCTTGGTCAGACTTTTGCAAATTATGAAGGGAGGCTGTCAATGTATTTTTACATAAATTAACTGTGGCCTCACCTCATTTCTCCTCATCTCTTCCTTATGTCTAAACTCACCCTATCACACACCCCAAACTAATTAGAGAAAAGGTTTGTATTAAACAGAATCAGAGAAGTTATCAATGGACTGGAAACTTTGAAAAAGGTGTAAATATTCTCGACCTTGAGTGACTCACTTTAGCCTCCGATTCCTCATCTGTCAAATGGGTACAACATCTGTACTTCCTACCTCCCGTGGTGGCTGTGAGGAGCACATAGCATAATGTATCTGAAAATGGTTTGAAAAGCCTATGTGAAGAAATTCTTACTAAATGATGGATTTTGTCATTCAGCTCTCTCCAGCAAAATATTTGAGCTCCTCCTATCCATCCATTGAATTAATTTGCATTATCACGTGTTCCATGACACAACTTCTTATCAAGGAAAAATAAATTCCTAAATTTGGAGTTGCCCACAAAAGCCAACCTCATCTGGACTTGCTGTTATTGTCGTTGTCATCTCTGATTTGGAGGATGTGTAAGTACTTGTACATGTGCTTTAACTCTGGGTGAAACACCCAGAGCAGTGATTCTTTAAAACCACATTAGACACATTGGGCAAAGTACTGAACAGAAGCTTGGAATGTAGCTGTTATTTTAATGCTTTGCTTTCTAATTAACTTTGTACGTCCTTAGCCTCTGCCGGGAACAGAGTGTTCATATGCTGTTAGAATTTTTTATTGTAAAATAAAATGACAAAAGGCTTTCATACCCCAAAACCTGCCTGCTTCTCATTCTACCTCTTCCAGCTGGTGAGATGGGATCCCTTTTGCAACCCAGCCCCACAACAACGGGAGTTGCTAAGGAACCATGGCAGTCCTGGCAGACCCAGTGTGGTCTCAGAACCACCCCAGCTTGGGGCATGGGCTTATGGGCCAAGAAAAGCTCACCCCTAGCCATCCATAGGTCCCAGAGAAGCAGTTCCAGCCCACCCACGACTTGGCAACTGAAGAAAGATGTGTTCCTGGGGCCAGTGGGGTCCCAGGGCAGAAGAATCCAGTGTCTGCTCAGGTGCCCTTCTCAGAGTGTAAAGAAGTCCCATCCAGGTCAGTGGCTCCCAAGGATTCCAGGGAAGACAAAAGTATGGGGCATAAGCCCCCAAGACCACCTACCTGTCCCCCTACCCACCGCCCTGTGCTAGTCCCAGTAATCCTGACACCTGCCCTCTGTCTCGCCCAATCCAGAGACCAGGCGTCCCCTGTGCTGCCTGCTTTGCCGTCCGGCTTACACACTGGACAGGAGAGTGCGACCCAGGAGCACAAACTCAGGCTGACCAGCCACAAAAATGTGGCTCAGCACAGGGGCTAGGCCAACCCACTTCTCTCTCAGAAATGCCAAGAAACGGAATCTGTTAGCAGTGGATGTTGAAACCGGCTGGTCGAGACTCCAAGGGGCTGTGATAGGCTGTATTCAAAGCAAAGATCTATTATAAGAAAGCAGAATATTGAGTAAGAAGGAGACCTAAGGCCAGACTTAGAGTAGAGGTAAGAAATCCTGTCTCCTGTAACAAAAACAGACAAACTAACCCTGAATGTCTCTGAGGCATCCCTGTGCCCTGCCGGTCAGTCACAACTCTGTTGCAGATCCAAGGAGACCAGCGTGGCTTAGGCAGCAACACAGTGCTGCTTCTCGCCAGAGCTGTATTTGCTCAAATTCTCTGCAAGTACTTAGAAAGTGCTGAGAGACCAAAGGAGCAATTCTTACTCCCCTCTCTGCTCGCCTGTGCTGAGGGCTCAGATATGCACAAAATAAGCTCCCAAAGCCACTGCCTTGCTGCAATGATGAGGAATGAACTTGGAACCCTACAAGATGCTTTTTATGAGGTTCACTGTGGGGTGGAGACCGTCACAGAGAATAGTGCAAGTGGGTCCAGGAAATGAGGGGTTCGCTATGCCTCCATTTTCTTTTTTCTTCCTCCTGGACCCTGGTCGCTCTTGGCTTTGAGGACAAATGAGCTGGTCACATGAAAGGAAGTAGCTGGATAGGAGTATGGTGCTTCCATAACAGGGATAGGAGGCAGACCCAGACCCAGGAGGCTGGAAAGGCCCATGGCAAACCCAGCTTCTGCTTGCTGAGTCTCCACCGGAGACAGGAGAGCATACCGATTCCAAATGACAGTCTCTAGACTTCTCTGAGTCATCCATCCAGCTCGGGAGCTCTGCTGGCCACTGGAAACCAGAAAGAATAATCTTAGGAAGGAATGTGGAACCAAGTAATGGAAACATGAGCGAGGGTCACCCACCTGGAAAATGTACAGAGATGTTTAGCAGGTGCTATAGATGGAGTGTTTACATCACCCCACCCCCCCAACTGATATGTTGAAACTTAATCCCCAATGTGAGGGTTTCTGGAGGTGGGTCTTTGGGAGGTGATTAGGTCATCAGGGTGGAGCCCTCATGAATGAGATTAGTGCCCTTATATAAGAGACCCCAAAGAGAACTCTTGCCTCTTCTGCCATCTATGAATCAGGAAGCAGGTTCTCACCAGGCACCTTGTCTGCTGGTGCTTTGACCTTGGACTTCCCAGATCAGAACTGTGAGAGAGAAATTTCTGTTGTTCCTAGGCCACCGAGTTTATGGTATTTTGTTATGATAACCTGAACAGACTAAGACGGTAGGAAACAATTGCTTTGAGCCTCCCCGTACCTCTTGGAGGCATGGTTATGACCAATACTGGTTTGCACAGTTAGGCACTTCATTTTAATGATATTTCAGTGTTACTGTTGGTACATGCACAAACCCCCATTTGGGGAGAGGCCATCTGACTTACTGGAATTGAAATAAAGTCTAGTCTTGTTAGCATAATAGTTTCCCCGCCAAGTCCTCCAAGCCTCTGACCCTGACGAGACTTCACTCAACATATTAAAGAGTTTGCTTTGGCCTCTGGTGCCCACTCCATCACCCAGATCCTCAGTCCTAGTGTCTGAGGCCTCCAGGAGACCTATAGGACCTGTGGAAGTTACACCCTTTGGGGCTATATCCCCATGAAGTCCACACAGCCTAATGAAAAGTCAGACTACCATCCAGATGCTTTGCCTGTGGAACATTGGAAACAGGCTGGATTTGGGACACTGGGTCTACCAGTTAGCTGGATGTTGTGCTAGATTTTTCATGCTGTATCCTACTCTGCTGGGATTCGTGCAGACAGTGCCTGAGGCTGATTGCATGCTCCTGGGGATGTCCATTTTCTAGTCAAGTTTTGGCAGCATCAGAGAAAACTGTGAAAGCAAAGCGCTAGTCACATTGCCTGAGCTGCTTCAGGTATTAATGTTGGGGCTTTTAGGACTAAAACTTTGCTTCTCTTTAAGGTTTTGTCTCTAAAACTGGTAGATTCCAAACAAGACGTCTGTGCCATAGTGACCAACTCCTTTAGAATGGTTCCAGGTAAAAGAGAATCAAAGGCTGAGACCAGAAACCAAAAACCACAACTGAACAGACATTGTCATTCTGTCAGGGGCATGCATATCTGGGTAATCATTAATATTTTTTTTTTTTGAGGCAAGTTCTGTATCTGTCACCTAGGCTGTAGTGCAGTGATATGATCATGGCTCACTGTAATCTTGAATTCCTGGGCTCAAGCATTCCTCCTGCCTCAGGCTCCCAAATAGCTAGGACTACAGGTGTGTGCCACCATGCCCAGCTAATTTTTAAATTTTGAGGTCTTGCTATGTTGTCCAGTCTGGTCTTGAACTCCTAGTCTCAAGTGATCTTCCCACCTGGGCCTCCCAAAGTTTCAGGATTACAGATACAAGCCACCGTGCCCAGCCTAATCTTTCACTTAACTGGAACTGTCCAGAAGCACTGATAGAACCTTCCAAATAGCTATCCCTGCAGTCCTTCATAGGCTGAGCAAATGAGCAAACATTTCCTGAGCACCTGCCATATGTCGGACACCATTCCAAGTGATAGGGACTCAACAGTGAGTAGGACACATCTCCTGCCCCTCACAAAGCTCATGGTCAAGGAAGATTGATTCTCAAGACAAAATGTCCAACATATTAAGGGCTCACCATTCATTCATTGCCTTTCTGCCTCATAAAAGCCAAATGAAAGCAGAAGCCCACTTCTTTCTGGAAACATTTAGGTCTAAAAAAGGACAGACCCTGCTGTTGCATCTTCCAATTATGCTACACAGCTTGCCTTCCTAATTATCTTTAACCAATTAGCAAAGTGCCCCCAGTGTCCCCAGGGGGAAGAGAACCAATTGCCAATTGCCAAGAATCAACAAGCCTTACAAACCCAAATTTCAGAGCTGTCACCACCAAATGAAATCAGGAGCCCACATGTAAGGAAAGGAATAACCAATCTGGGGACTCAACTATGCAATCCAAATGAAAATTCATAAACTATATACTTTATGAATGAAACCACAGTACACCGAACACTCTCAGTTTGAATTGCTCATATCAATAAAGTGTCATTCAGAATGTGCTGGCTTATTAATGTATGGGTTTGGGTTTTTATTCAGTCTCTGAAATATAGTGCTCTGTGGAGCACATCTAAATAGATGAGACAGGTAGAGCTTTGCACTGATACCATTCTTTGCTGCATCAGTCTGTTTAACTTAGTCCAAATTGTGTTTGTTTTTTGTGGCAAATTTGAATACGAAATAAAGGCCATGGTCTTACTGGTAATTTGCCTTCCAAGGTGTCAGCAGATATTTGTGTTCACAGTTTGTCTTTTCCCTTAATCTTTCTTTCTCCATTCCCCATAAGGAAAAGATTTTGACAAGCATTTATAATATTTTCAGAATATTGGACATCCCATGTGATGAACTGAAGTATCTCGCTGTTTTTGAAATGATGGAATCCCAGACTTTTTGACTTGGGACTTAGTGAGGATGTTATCCCCAACTTCACACCCTGCAGTTTTACCTGGTCAAAGATTAAGCAGAATTAGGGCTTCAGAAAGGCAAGTGCTCAAAATGAGAGGGAGTGGATTGGAAGCGGGGAAAGGGGAAAAGGTTCTGAATATATTAAAATAATTTGATATTTAGAACAAAAGGCAATGTAATTACTCTGGGGTAAGGGGGTGGGGGATTACAACTTTATTAGACTTTTTAATACTTACGTTAGTGTTTAGAATTGTTTTGATTTTAAATTACATATGGGGTAAGAGGACACCAAAATCTTTTCAGTTTGGAGCCTAAGAAAATTTTACTCTAGCTCTGAATCTATGTCATGACTACTGTCATTGTACTTTAAAGGGATCCCAGTCTTAGGATTTGGTGCCATCCAGACCTAGGTTTGAACCTTGCCTTTACTGTATTCAAGGTGTGTTACTTTGGGCAATTCATGTTCCCTCTCTGAGCCTTGTCTATGAAATGTGCAGTCACAAAAGGGACCAGAGAGGGAAGGAGAGAGTGCCTAGTTTACAGTTGCATGGTGCTTGACAAGCATGACAGATTGTTATTTATGAAGCCTCCACTTGAATACTTTTAGCAAGGGGAACTCACCATCTTGCCAGAGCCAATGCATCCCCTATTAGTCACCCAGAACGAGTGACTCCTGTCTCAGCCTCATCCGACCCACCGCCAGTGGACAACCTCCCTTTTCAACAGCCCAGGATACCCATGAGCCCCCACCGCAAAGGCAAGCTCAGGACACCTAGAGAGAGGTGAATGGTGCTGTTAAAGGAAGAGACCTTCACCAACTGGCCACGATGAGACTAGTGGGAACCAGCTGGAGGTGTCCCACACATCCCATGTACTCTTTTGGTTACAGCCCCAATCATTTTTCTAAGCCATCAGTTCACCCAGGGCATCGGACCCTGCTCCTAGCAACTTTGCAAAACATCTGGGCTTGGTGCATTTAAAGGCCCAGCAGGAAGAACAGTCAGCTCTGCAAGAATGGCATGAAACTCATTCCCAGAATCACATAGAAAGACCATGGAAAATAAGATTCTATTTGGGAAAAGCCCATAAGACTGGACCCAGAGTCTGGACTATGGAGTTGAGATTCGTGGCAGTTAGGACATTTGGTCTAAATCATCACTTCAGAAGGAACTTTCTGCAATGGCAGGAATGTTCCTCAAGTGTTCTCCGTATCAGCTGGCTGGGGTGGGCTGAAGGGGAACAGGGAAAATATTACGGTTTGAAGCCAGTCACTGAAAAATGAGCTAAGGGTTTAAGACCTCAGACTTTGGACTGGCTTGGTCACGTTGTAGCCAGCACCCCTCAGTGCCTCTGTACCATGGGGGCTGGGGCCATCTTCTCGATGGGTTGTGCCCCTAAACATTACTGAGATGCCATATGCAGAATGCCAAGCCCAGGGCCTGGCACATGGTGATCCCTCAACAGCTGGTGGTTGCTAGCTGGGATTGGTGGTTGTGGTGTTATGACAGGGCTTGGGAGAAACTCCAAGTATGTCTCTAAGCCCCCAGTGGCCTCTTGTGCTTGGACCCCACCACACCTTTTCCAAAGCTCTAACTGGCCCATCTGAATGGTTGCATTCAGCGTCTTTGCCCTGTTCCTATTAGACTATAAAATGACATTAGTCTTTAAAATGCACCTAAAATAAACTGTTATTTGGGGCTGGATAGGGGAGGGTGCAGAGGACAATTCAAATTTGCACATCACCCCGTTCCCATGGAGCAGGCCACATGACCTCTGCAAAAGGCCTGCTCATGCACATGCATGCACACACACCCACACAAACACATGCTCACATGCCACACGTCGGACAAGTGTCCTGTCCTGATTGTCCTGTGACTCTTCCCAAGTCACCTCCAGGAGGGAAAGGAAGAGAACCTGGATTCTTAGAGGATATCACACAAGAAGGAGTTGCCACCTGCAGCCTTGGAGGGAGCAGATAGGCTCAGCCACTGACCCACTGTGTCACCTTAGGCAGTGGCTTCACTTCCCTGAACCTCAGTTGCATCGTTTACAAAGAGGTGCTATTTCTTACCTGCCCCCACAACAGAGAATTCTGGAAACCAAGCCTACATTAAACCCCCAATTTTTCCTTCTTCCAGACTCAACACTATCTAATCTAATAAAGGGGCAAATGTATAGATCCGCCTCTGTCTAGGCCTGAGCTGTTTAGTGTGGTAGCCGCTAATTTCTTGTGGCTATTTAAGCTTAAATTTAAATAATTAAAATAAAGTTTAAAATTCAGTTCCTCAGTTGCAGTAGCCATATGTCAAATCTCAGTGGCTAACTACATGTGGCTAATGGCTACCATGTTAAACAGCACAGGTATAGAACATTCCTGGCATTGAAGAAAGTTCCTTTTGAAGTGATGATTTAGACCATCCAACCATTAATGGATAATAATAGCAAAAGATAATGAATAGGTGGACAACAGTCCATACAGATGAATAGATATATTACCTGAATAATAAGAACTAGGTAGATAAACACGGAAAAGCACACAATAACTAGAACTACACTGTAGATAATGCTATGGACTGAATTGTGTCCCCTTGCCCCCAAATTCATATATTGAAGCCCTAACCCCCAGTGTGATGGGCTTTGGAGATGGGGTCTTAGGGCAATAATTATGTTTAGATGAGGTCATGAGGGTGGGGCCCTCATGATGGGATCAGTGCCCTTATAAGAAGAGGAAAAGGCTGAGCGTGGTGGCTCACACCTGTAATCCTAGCACTCTGGGAGGCCAAGGTTGGAGGATTTCTGGAGGCCAGGAGTTCGAGACCAGCCTCAGCAACAGTGAGACCCCATCTCTACAAAAAAAAGTAGAAAAATTATCTTAGTGTGGTGGCACGTGCCTGTAGTCCCAGCTACTGGCTACTTGGGAGGCTGAGGTGGGAGAGGCACCAAAGCTCTCTATGCCACATGAGGACATGTCAAGGAAGCAGCCATCTACAAGCCAGGAAGAGAGTCCTCAGCAGGAACCAGATCAGGCAGCACGTTGATCTTGGACTTCCCAGTCTTCAGAACAGTGAAAAATAAATGTCTGTTGTTTAAGCCACCCAGTCTGTGGGATTTTGTTACAGCAGCCTGAGCAGACCAATACAGATAATGAGTCAATGAGCTCAGTCCAGCCTCTTTTGTTCATGTGAACTGGACTTTTCGCCTTGAAACCACTTCTAACACGAGCAGATTTTCCCTGGGTAAGTCAAACGTGGCTCTCAGCAGGCAGCCACCTGCAGGCCTCTGGAAAAGGCCGGGTGCTGCACCTGTGTTTATTTTGCGATGCATACCTTCAATGGCTATAGTGTCTGCTCCTCTGCAAAGGTTTCCAAATTGGATTTTCTCCTAAGTAATAATGAACCGCTGATAGATAGCCCTGGATGTGAGAGGACTAGAAAAGGGACGGAGACCGTTTCATCCCACTTCTAAATCCCTGCTGCCACCTGGTGGATCCCACCACCGGAGAAATGTGGGGATTTGGGGTTAAGGACCAGAAACCTTGATGCAAATTGCTGAACAAACCCAAACAGGCAAAGATGATGATGGTGAGCCTCAGCTGTGCGCCAGGTTGGAGGCAGCTGACATACGTTAGTTATCTCAGTTAACTGGCTGGGGGAAGGATGATGACAACACAGCCCTGGCCCTCAGGGAGGTCACCATCGGGCCAGGGAGATGGAATAATGGGCAATCGTAATCCGGGTGGTAAGTGCCTGGACAGGGGATGCCCAGAGTGCAAAGGGAGTTAGAGAAGGAACCTGTAACCCAGACTCGGGGTGGAGTCCGGGAAGGCTTTCTGGAGTGAGTGTCATTCAGGCTGATGGGAGGGGAGCACTTCTCAGCCTCTGCTGCCTTCCGAGAGCAGGTGCACCCAATAGCACAGCAGTCCTGGCCGCCCTCTGCCTCTTTACTCGCTCCAGGCAGTGGAGAAGGGCTTACATCACCCATAATTTGGGGAAGAATAAACCGGGTGTGCATAGCCGCACCATGCCCTTTCCCTCTTTAGAGAGAGCTGCCTGCTCACAGTCACGTGCACTGACCCCGGCGTCGCTCTGGTGAGTCCCTCGGGGGCTAAGTTATAAGGAAGCCAACTGCAGAGGGCAGGAGGGCGCCACAGGTGTGTGCTGCGAGAAAGGGATGGGGGGCATGGCCTGGGCCAATCCGCACAAGACCCAGAATGGGGACATGTGGTGTTTTTGTCTGCCAGGGTTCTGGTCGGGCTGCAACTGCAAGGCCCTGGCCACCTCCTCCCCAACATGGACAGAGATGGAAATGTCACCCAAGCTGGACAAATCACATTTTCTAAGAAATGGTAGTTGGAGCTGGGTTGTCCAGTGGCAGACCTCATTCCTTTCCTTCTAAATGCTTGGATGACTCCTTTTTTAAGAACTTCACTGTCAGCTACTCTTGTTACTTAAATAAGCTAATTCTGTTTCCTTCAACTGAAAGAGCCCCTAGAATAGGTGATACATCAGCTTTATGTCATTGATTTTTCTAAATTCCTATTGTCAACTGACATGAAGGGTGTTGAGGCAGAAATAATTTGGTAAAGGTTTATTGGGAGCCAAATGTGAGGACCTACCCGGAAGACACACGGCAAGGTTGGTTCCAGAGTCTGCTACCAGTTGGAAGGCTTTCATGGGAAAGCCTAGAAGAGAGGAGGAGGACTCCCCATACAGCAGCCGACCTTTTCCCTGGGAGGGTACAGTAAAGAGGGTATAATCACTGACTACAGATTGCAACATACAGGCTAAAATGTCTGCATTCAAGATGATCAGTTAAACTTCATGATTGAGAAACAAACCAGCATCCTTTTCAATATCAGTAAATCATATATTAATCAATGCATCTACAATTTAAGGAATTCAAGATAATCTTAACTCAGGGACAGGATGTCCCCATGAATCATAAAACTTCCCACAGGTAGGTTAATTTGGGAGCCTGCCAAATATGACCTGTAGCTTATCACTATTGAGTCACTTTGGCTGCAGGTGCTGCACAGATGCCTTCTGGGATGTGCTGATGCCCTGGTGTAGACAGAATGAAAGGCTTGGGTGGTGACTCTCCCTTCTGGGTACCACCTACAGAGAGGCCCAGACTTTTGCCTTCTATGGAAGGTGTGATGCTGCCCCAGAAGGAATGTGGTTGGACCTGTCTAGAAAATAATCACCCTTTTCCCCAAACTGCCTGCCAGCCACACTCACTCTCTTGTCGCTGCTGTTTGTGCGGCTAATCTCCCCTGGCACCGCAAATTCAGTGCTGCTCCCTCCCTGCCGGCTCCCTCCCTCCAGGTTATGCCTTGTGGCCACCATCACTCCCTGCATCAGTAGCTCAACAGGGAGCCTTTGTTCTATACAGACTGGAAAATAATATTAAAGTGATTCCCAATTTGGAGCAGTTCCACATCTGTCTCTTTATTTGTTGTTTCTCCACCCCCTCCCGGACCCCCATCCAGCAACAATCCCATGATGGCAGCATCTCCATTTGACAGATGCTGACACAGGCTTAGAGAGGTTGGGTAATGTTCCCAAGGTCACAGGTCTGGTTAATGCCAGAATCAGGAAAAAGCCAGTATGTTCTGAGGCACCAAGGCTGTTCGCCTCCATTGAGATGGAAAGCCTTTAAACAGTGATTAGATCTGTCTCCTCTGTTCCCAGAAACCACCAAATCAGGCCTGACTCCTTTGGCACAGAAGGTATGCATAGATTACTTGGATAAGGTACTGGGAGGTTTTCCCATCACAGCAGAAATCTACATTTCTCTCAGGACTGACAAGTCTGTGATATAAAGAGCTGGTTGCATGTTCTATCGGGTTTCATGTTCCATCTCACCCAAGACTGTTACCACTGCAGGGCAGTGGCTTCAGCCTCCATCCACAGGCATCTACCTCGGCCCACTCTCCACTCTGGTTTCCCCAAAGTAGAAGCTGCTAATCTGATTGGTCAGGGTCCAGGATATTCCTGGCCCCCAATTTCCCAGTAGGCAAGTTGGCCGCCATGTAAAATCAGTGCACAGGTGCATTCCTTCTTCTCCCTGAGTCCATGGAATAAACGCCAGGCTGAGCCTGCTTTCATGGGTGGGCACTGCCAGATTGATTCTTCACTCCTACCTCTTCCACATCTGTCACCGAGTGGGCACAGCAAGCCAGAGGAAGCAGTGAGCTTTGTTGCTACCTTCAGCCCAACTTTGAACGCTCCAAAGCAGTTTTCTCTCTAGCTCAGTTACAACTACAGTGGTACTTCTGTTTCCCATTTGTCTGGTTGTTCTAGTAAATGTTTAATAATCAACTGTCAATGGAGGTGTGGGGGAAACAACCCTGATTTTGCATCTGCCAATCTCCTTGTTGTAAATACTGACCCTGTGGCCAATGTGGTATCATTAGGAAGGAATGTGCAATAGCACACCATTGTATACTATTTCTGCCAGGCAGACACCATAAGCATAAATAACCTCACGAGCACAGATAATAGTAAAATGTAGCAAAATAATTAGGAAGTGATGAATTGTGAATATCTGTTACCTTAGTTTTAAATATAGTTTAATTAAAAGTTGATATAGTTTAATTTTTAATAATGGCACATGGTGTTCTCCCAATCAGGGTCCCTATGGCTCCCATCTGCCAAGCATCCTTTTCTTTGGGGAATAGCCTCTTGCATTTCACTTTGTTCTAGAGAGGCTGACAATTCCACGATCCCTGTCCCAGTGACCACTGATAACAGGACCGGTGACCGAAGTAAGGGCAAGCCATGGGGTGAGTGGGCAGGTGTCAGGGCTGAGTGTGGGCATTTCTGGGACCTTGGCTGTAATATCATAATACTGTAACCCCATTCTCACTTGGCAGGTTGTGGAATGTAACCCAGCCAACACCAAAACCATGCCCTACCAGTATTTGTGTGTCTTAAAAGACCCTGAACTCACTCTCCTTCCCCTCTGATCTCTCCCTGCAGGGTCATCGGGGCATAGCTATAGCCTTAGACAAGGTTCCCACCTCCTGCTAGGGACCCTTTCCACACAGCCCTCTCTGTTCCCAGGTTCTGACAACCACTCCTTCTCCTCACAACCCCAGGCCTAGGCTTTGCAACAGCTCTGCCAGTGGTTTCCCAACTCCCTGCCCACACCTTTGTAAACAGTCGTCTTAGTCCACTGTCTAACAAAACACCATACACTAGGTGGCTTCTCTACAACAGAAATTTATTTCTCACAGTTCTGGAGGCTGGGAAGTCCAAGACCATGGTGCCAGCAGATTTGGTGTCTGGTGAGGGCCCCATTTCCTGCTTCATATGAGGCACCTTCTAGCTGTGTCCTCACAAGGTAGAAGGGTGAGGGGGCTCTCTGGGGTCTCCTTCCTATCAGCACGAATCCCATTCCTGAGGGCTCTACCCTCATGACCTGATCACCTCCCAAATGCCCCACCTCCTAATACCATCACATCAGGGACTAGGTTTCAACGTATGAGTTTGGGGAGCACGCAGATATTCAGTTTACAGCCCAGTCCCTTTATGAAACTCCCTTCAGATCACCCAGTTGGAGCATGCCACCCATTCCCTGCAGGGACCTGGTGACCTCCATCCATGCTCCCCACACTGCTCTGTCCTCTGTGCCCACAGGAGTCTCTGTGGCCCAGCAGGTCAGGACACGGGCTCTGGAGTCAGCCCCGAGTTTGAATTCTGCCTCTTGTTTACTAGCTGCAATGCCATAATCACATTGCTTTACCTCTTAGTGCCTAAATTTTGGTCACCTGTAAAACAAGGACAGCAGCCCCCACCTGCAAGGTCATTATGGAGAGTGATGGTCCATGTAAAAAGCATAATATGCCATGTGATACCAGGACACTGCCAGCTAGTACTGATGATCTGTGTTACATCGTGTTTTTTTCAAGTATATAATATATTATTGTTAACTATAGTCACCAGGCCGTGTGATAGGTCTCTGGAATTTATTCATCCTAACTGAAACCGTAACGATTGTATTTCCCCAACTGTTTTGTGAATTCTTTGATCTTTTCCAGATTTTTTTCTCAGTAACTGGAGACCCAGAAGCTGAGCCTGGACTTGTGCCGCAGGAAAGGCTTGTCCCACCCTCTGACCCCAGGATGGCGCTGGATCCCACTGCACCCACACGAGACCTCCAGTCCTCCACAGAGCTCCCAGGTGCAGATGGGAGTTGGTACTTGAGACACGATCCTATATGTTGACTTGGGCTTGGGTCTGCAGGAAACAGGGCCAACGTCACTTGGTGTGAATGATGTCCAGCACTGGCTGGCTGCCTGGTGCACTGGGTCTGGGCTGTCACAGGGGCCCAGAATGAGAGGCCCCACCTACTGCGGGTGCTCCTGCGGCTCTGTGTGTGGACACTGAGGGTCAGGGTCGAGCCAGCGTGCACCATTGTCCTTGACAGCCTGCCCTGCCATCTACTGTTCCAAGGGCACCAAAAGGACACCCGAGGGCTGTAAGGGGATGAGAGATCCTTGGAAGAAATGAAATGCCAGATGTCACTTTTCTATGGCTCACCTAAGGCTTCTCCTGTATCTGTCCTTGCCAAGGAAGGAGAGCCTGGGGTAGCTTTGACTGACCTGAGTTCCAAACCTGGCCTTGCCATATCCTGTGGGTAAGTCACTTTACCTCTCCGAGCCTCTGCTTCCTCATCTATAAAACATGTCAAGAGCAGTGCCTATTTTACCTGGTGGTGGTGAGAATTAAATGAGATTATCCAAGTCCGTGGCCTCCCTCAGTGCCCGGCACATGGTGTGCACTTAATAGGAGGCCACTTTTATGAGCACAGGCGGGAGGGCTAGCAGGACTCAGGTGGGAAACAAGGCCCTTAGCAGACACCTCTGTCTGCACCTGAGCTCTGTGCTGGGTTTTCCTGTGGCCGGGTTTATTCTTGTTTATTCTCATTTATTCTCATTAAGATTTTCCAGCTGCCCCTGTCCCCTCTGGCCTGGCCAGTTTAAAGTTTTCTGGGAGAACAAGGGAGCTTCTCCAGTAGCAACCATCCTAGGGCTTCGAATCTGGCTTCCTCCTGTGGAGGGAGACAGACCTGGAACCCCTGCCCAGGGTAGGACGGCTCCAATGGGTAGAACAAAGGTTGCCAACTTTTTGGCAAAGGTTGCGGGACTTTCTACCTTTAGTTTATTTAGCCTGAGTAATGTTTTGGAAACATTTGAATTCATTGCTATGGTGTGGAAACCAGGAACTTTCACCTGACCCTGTGCCCACATTCCTGCCTGGGCACAACCAGCTGGAAGTGGGTATCCACTGCCCCGGAGCTGGGCATGAGCTCCGCGGCTTCCCAGGCTCCACCCGGTCCCTGCACTCAGACGCAGAGGTTCCAGCTCAGCCTCGCAGCCAGGTGCATTTGCATCCTCAAGCCGGAGGCTGCTGCACAGGCTTTTATGTGTGCGCGTGCACGTGTTTAGGCACCTTCCAGGGCTCCCGTTTACCCATCTACCAGCATCTGCACCCGCATTCCACAAATGTAGCTCCTGTTACTGCAGATGAGCCATCTCTGCTCCCCTCTAAAGCCGGTCTCCCCACTGTGACCTAGATCCCCCTGCTACAGGTGGAATGTTTTTGTCCCCTCTAAAATCCATGTGTTGGAAATCTAATCCCAGTGCCACAGTGTTGGGAGGTGGGGCCTAAAGGGAGGTAAGGTTGTGGGGGCTCCACCCTCACGAACGGATTTAACGCCACTGGGAGAGGGTTCCTGCTTCTCTCCTGCTCTTCTGCCGGACACAACTGTCCTGCATCTATGGAAGACGCAGCGTTCAAGGTGTCATCTTGGAAGGAGATAGACTGGGCCCTAACCTTCTGGTGCCTTCATCTTAGACTTCTCAGCCTCCAGAACTGGAAGAAATAAATTTCTGGTTTTTTTAGATTACCTAGTCTATGATATTCTGTTATAGCAGCACAAAATGGGCTAAGTTCTCACCCACGCGAGGACACCATTCCAGCAATTTCCCAGATCTCTTATGTCTCATCACTTTTTCTCTCTCTACTGGATCATTCTCTTCAGACCAAATACATGGTTATTTCTCCCACCTTAATAAAAACCTTCTCATACCCCCACTTGCCCTACCAGGTACTACTCTAGTTCTCTGCTCTCCTTTGCTGCTACAGAGTGATCGACACCCATCGTTTCACTCCTCCCAGTCTCTAAAACTACTCCAGTCCGGTGATGCCCATCACTCAACCCAACTGATCACCAGCACTAACTCCGTGTTCCCAACGGTGAATTCTCAGGCTCATCTTATTTGGCCTGTGGCACTGTTTTTGTCAGAGCTGATCACTCCCTCCTCCTTCCTTTCTCTCTCTGTCTCTCATTTTTTTTTTCTTAGAGAGACAGGGTCTTGCTCTGTCACCCAGGCTGCACTGTGGTGGCATGATCATAGCTCACTGTAACCTTGAACTCCTAGGCTCAAGTGATCCTCAGCCTCCTGAGTAGCTGGGACTATAGGCATGCAGTTTTGAATTTTTTTTTTTAGAGATGAGGTCTTGCTATGTCATCCAAGCTGGTCTTGAACTCCTGACCACCATGCCTGGCTCATTTATATATATATATATACATATATATATATATATATATGTGTGTGTTTTGTAGAGATGGGGTCTTGCTATGTCATCCAGGCTGATCTTGAACTCCTGACCACCATGCCTGGCTAATTTATATACATATACATATATATACACACACACACACATATATAAATTCCACCCTGTCTTCCTCTGACCCTCCTATCCACTGTACTCTCCTTTTCCCCCTTAGCATGTCCTCTTCTGTGGTGCCATATAATGATATATGAATACGATCTATAATATTTATTGTCTATCTCCCCTCCCCAATCCCAAGTGCCCAGGAAGGTGCCTAGGTACATAATAAGCACTCAATAAATATTTCTTGAATATATGAATTTCTAGGAAGGGCTGTGTCTTTGATAAGGTTATCAGAGTTTTGTGGCTCAAAACACATTTAAAAAAACAAAAACAAAACACCAGATACTTTCAAGGAGTAAATATGTTTGGAGGGAAAAAAACCCCGCTATTCTAGTCCTCAAAGAACCTTTCTGAGCAGAGACACAGCAGCAGAACCCAATGTATATTGCCCTTGGTTTCTCCCAAGTCCCTCCCGACACATCAATTGTTCTGGTTTGCCTGACTGTGGCAGTGTTGGGGGTCCCCTCCCCTGGTCTCAGGAAACCCTGAGTGCCGGCCAGGCAGTGTTGGGGAAATATGATTGAGGAATTAATGAGATGTGGCTCATAAGATCATTATTTTATTGCATCATCTAATATTGCTATATTAAAGACAGAAACAGGAGTTTGCAGGGTTTTGCCCTGAAGAAATATGTGAACTAATTAGTTCTCTTATCAGAAGCTGCCTTGGGACAGCTCTCATGGCTCTGGTAGGGATGTTTTCCAAGAAGTTTTCCCAGTTATCTCTCTGTGGAGCCTCTCTGTGTCTTGAAAGGCAAGACAGGGTAAATATGGCCCACAGGATGGGAGCCAGAGACAATGAGTGCCCTTTGCCCAGAGACACTCCTGTGGTTATAAACAACTTGTTTTGTAGAAAACAGGCTTCCTGCTCACTCCTGACTGTCTGCTTTTGAGTCCATAATAACTAGATCAAAGAAATATAGAGTCACTATACCACTTTTGGTATACCTTTGTTAATTGATGACTACCTCTTAGAACTTAGAAGTTAGCCCCTGAAAGACTCTGTACCTGTTTGTTCACCTAGCTAGATTAGAATTTGTTAGAAGCCCTTTGAGAGGACTTTTGACCCTAACCCACTATCTGTTATTATGTAATCCCGGTTCCTATAGCAATTGCATATGCAAATATGTTACCCTGACAACTGGTAATTGATATCTGTGATTATAAAAACCTATGTGAATCTAACCATATTCCTGGACATTCATGGAGCTATGTCCAGAGTCTTGAGTACCCCACTGTTATCTGATCTTCTTATATAATACTATAAACTATACCTTAGTCTCTGTGTATCCTTTTATTCTCTCTATTTCCTATCAATTTTCTTATCCTCTGTGGTGACCCCTATCTAAGGGACCTGGCTCTGCAGGGAGAGGGAGCTGATCTCTTCATGGCCCTGCCACTCCCCGAGGCTTTCCTATAACTGCTTGTTAATCATGAGTCACATAGCTGATGGTCATAAAAATTATTGGATTTCTTAATTGCTCCCATAGATAACATCACCCTTGTGACACCTAAGGCTGGTCTGTGAGCTATCTTCTAGACCCTGCATTTCAGTAAATCAACTAACCCACCCAGACCAGTGACCCATACCTAGGAAATGACTCATCTTGCAAACCCCATCCAGGAACTGACTCAGCACAGTACAATTTCTACACCCCTATGATTTTACCTCCTACCCAAGAAATCAGCAATAGCAATTCCCCAGTCCCCTGCCTGCTGAACCATCATTAAAAACCCTGGTCTCCACATTCTCAGGGAGACAGATCTGAGAAATTTCTTCCATCTCCTCACTTGGTGTTCTGCAATATTAAATTCTTTCTCCACTGTAACCCCTGCTGTTTCAATGTATTAGTTTCCTCTTTAGCAGTGGGCAATGAACGTGGTTGGGCGATAACAGTTTCATCCACCCCAAAATGAATCTTACAGAAAGAAGCTGGTGTCAGCTGCTAACTCAGGTTGTGTAAACAGCAGCCACTTAGTACATCAGGTACTTTTGCCTGTTCAAAGTCAGCCATCAGGACCAACTCAATTCAAATAAAATAATCCAGTGCTGTCTAAAACACTCAAAATACAACTCTCTTTCTGTCTGAAAAGTTTTAACAAATCTCTGTTAAGATCCAGAAGTATTTAACCAAAAGCTAACATTATTTACTCATTCATACATTTATTGGGCAAACATTTATCTTTTCAGTTCCACTGCATTGTCCAACTGTCCCAGGAGCAAGTCTGTCACGGTAATGGTCTCAAGGGGTGAATACTTTCTTTGCAGTGTTGCTCCTTTGTCTAAGGCAGGGAGACAGTAAAAGTAAACTATTTTCCACAATCTCTAAATATTTATATATATTTATATTTATATATACTTATAATCAAGCATTTTGATTTACTAACTTGTTAATTTAAATCCTTCTCTTTGTAAAAAAATACATGTAAGTTTCTTCGATGATTTCTATGATTTATTTTTTTTTTTCAATCAGGAGTTTTCCATTTGCTTCTCTGAAATACTGGACACACAATCATTTTTCAGTTTCTGGAGAATCACCCTTCCAGCCCCTTACTTCTGCAGCAGTCTTGCTAGGCATCCTTTCCCCCTAGCTTCTTTCTCATTTCAATATCCTCTTCAGGTTCCTGTTCACATGCCTTCATCACTTTTTGTTTGTCTGCTCTCGGAAAGAGACCTTTCATGGCTGCCTATCTTTGTTCTTCTTTTCATAAGGAATAAAAGAATTAGTAGTGGAGTTTTTTTCTCTCAGAAGTCAGTTCCTTCTTTCCAAAGGGAATTAATGGAAATTCATCATGTCAGGAACAACTTTTAGAAAGGTACAAGAGGGCACATCAACTTTGCTCTTCTTCTTTGATTTAAAATCAAAAGCCAGGGTTCTCATTGTCTGTCCTCTTACCTACATAGATCATAAGAATTCCATTTCCCTCCTGCTTGTTGACTTTTTATAAATCTGATTTTCTAAAAATGCACATGGTAAAATAAAAATAAGAAAAGGACAAATTGACTTTTCTCTCTGGCTCCCTTGACCCTGATGCCTGCCCATGGTTTTTCCAGCCCTGCTTGAAGAGCCCTGGGAAGCCCCCTTTCCTCCATCTCTGGCTTATGGAAAATAAAAGCTGGGCTGACATTAACACACCAGAGTTTTGAGTTGTGCTGTTGTTCACTGAGGTTATGATACATCACTCAGAAGCTAATAAAAATTCGCCATTCTACCAAGCCACAAAGGTAATATTAATATCAGTAGATATTTTTTTTCCTACAGGGGTAGTAACTATGAAAAGCACCTGCCAAGCAGGGGATCAATAATTGAGATATCAATAATTACTTTTGTGCCCATAAATTAAAGAAGTGTTTTATTATGAGAGTGTTTTTCCCCTCTAGAACCTTATGCATAGAAATTATCATTTCAGTAAAATGGTAAACAAAGTGATTTTATATAAAAGCAATTTTTGCAACATTTTCCCATCTCTACTGTGTAAAATTGACAAATAAAAATTACATATATTTAAAACATAGGTCATAACACTTTGGTATATGTATACATTGTGAAATGATTACCACAATCAAGCTAGTTAACGTATTCATCATTTCACCTAGCTACGTTTCTTTTCTTTGTGGTGAGAATACTCAAGATCCACTCTCTTAGCAAATTTCAAGTACATAACACACTACTACTAACTATACTTATCACGCTGTACATGGAGTCTTTAGAACTTATTCATCTTACAATAGAAATGTATACCTTTTGACCAATATCTCCACCTTTTCCCCATTCTTGGGCCCCCAGTAACTACTATTCTACTCTCTGTTTCTCTGAGTTCTGACTTAAAAACAGACACATAGAGCAAGGGAACAAAATTGAAAGCTCAGAAATAAATCCATGCATATATGGTCAACTAAGCTTTGACAAAGGCACTATGAACTCATAATGAGGAAAGAAAAGTCTCTTTAATAAATGGTGTTGGGAAAACTGAATATCCACATGTAAAAAAAAATGTGAAATGGGATCCTTATCTTACACCACATACAAGAAATCAGTTTAAAATGGATTCAAGACTTAAATGTGAGACCTGAAATCATAAAATCCCTAGAAGAAAACATAGGGGAAATGCTCCATGACATTGGTCTTGGCAATGATTTGCTGTATATAACACCAAAGCACAAGTAACAAAAGCAAAAATAAGTAAGTAGGGCTACCTCAAACTAAAAAGTTTCTGCACAGCAAAGGAAACAGTCAAAAAATTGAAAAGGCAACCTACAGAATGAGAGAAAATACTTGCCAACCATATGCTCAACAAGGAATTACTATTCAAAACATATACAAAATTCATACAAATAGCCTGATAAAAAATTTAGCAAAGGGCCTGAACATACATTTTTCCAAAGAAGATACACAAATGGTTAACAGGTATATGAAAAGGTGCTCATCATCACTAATCATCATGGAAATGCAAATCAAAACCACAATGAGATATCACCTCACACCTGTTGGAATGGCTATTATCAATAAGACAAAAGAAGATAGTGTTGATTGGTGAGGCTGTGGACAAAAGGGGAAACACCAATACACTGTTGGTGGAAATGTAAATTTATATAATCATATGGAAAGCAATATGGATTTTCCTCAAAAAATTAAAAATTGAACTACCATATGACCCACCAATCTCACTGCTGAGTATAAACTGAAAGGAGATGAAATTACTATTCCAAAGGGATACCTGCACTGTTTTCTTAATTGAAGCATCATTCCTAATAGTCAAGATATAGAAACAACCTAAGTGCTGAAAGATGAATGAATATAGGAAATATTTTATATGTATATACATACAGATACACACATATGAACATTATGGAATATGGTAATATTCCATTATATATCATATATACATTATATTCCATATGTGTGTGTGTGTGTGTGTGTGTGTGTGTGTGTGTGTATGTATTAGGGTATTATTCAGCCATAAAAAGAAGGAAATCTTGCCTTTTGCAACAACATGGAGGAACCTGAAGGACATTACGCTAAGTGAAATAAGCCAGACACAGAAAGACAAATATTGTACAATCTCACTTATACATAACATCTAAAAATGTCTAACTCATAGAAATCATGTTTAAAAATAATCTTAGACTACCTACAACAGGATCTAAGTCATGATATCTTAAACAATGGAAAACACATCAATAATTTCAATAGCATGTTTCCTTGAGAGATAGAGAACAAATGTTACTTCTATCGAGACAACAAGAAAAAGAAAAAACATTGCTGTTGACTGAGGACTTTGGTTGCAGCCACGGTCTAAGAGATAAATCATCCCAGAAAATTGCCTAAGGTCTGGAATGTGGACATCACCACTGATAGCTATCCCTTTGCAGTTGTCCCAGATATTAATGGTGAGGCACAAGGCCTGTGCTTATAAATACTGAGAATTTTACAGAATTTTTACAGAATGATGAGGCCAGAGCTCTCAAATTTTAATTACTATAACTAAGAACTATTGGGATATTCATTATAAATGCAGGGTCCCAGACATCATCCTCAAATATTGCTGATTCAGAGATAGAGTTTATGCTATGACCCACAAGACCTTGCACAATCTTTTCCCTGCCTGTCTGTTCTATCTAAAGTTGCACGAGGCTCCCTCTTTCTCTTTCTCCTTCAGTCACTTTCTTGTTCTTTTTTTTTTTTTTGTGCCTAAGATGCTATCCTATGGGCAATTATCTGTGTGTGAAAATACCTTTCCTTCTTGTTTCTCCTAGCAAATTGTTAATTCTATTTTAAATATTCGTTAAAAATTTCACTTCTAAAGGTAGCAATCACTGATCTTCTCGGACTAATTTAATCTTTCAATTATAGTTCTCATATGACGTAGGCTTTCTCTCAGTAGTAATTTTATGTGTGCATATATACGTAATTAATATCTGACTCCTCTTCAGGATGTAAACTCCCAGAGGAAGAAGTTTATTTCTCCATGGTATCACCCACGACTATCACAGAGCTTAGAACATAGCAAGTGTTCAATAAATATTTGTGTATTGAGTTAATTTTTATCAAGTTTTTTGGTGATTCTCTGAAAGTAGTCTGTAAATAAAACTGAGAAATATTGACTTAGGAAAGTAGTTATGTATCTCACTCCTCTAAGAACCACCTATGAAGAAAAATTCACTATATTTTGGCAAATAATTCTATGTTCTAAGAAAATGCAGACTCATTGACGGGTAAATAATACAAGTATAAGATACCTGACCTGAACATGTGTGTGTTTAAAAATTTGTCATTCATCATCCTATATCATTCTCTCTTGTGTGCACTTGTTTTGCAAGTTAAAGACTATATACTTTTTCACCCAGCTTGTTTTTCTTGAATATTTTTCTCAGTCTTCTCCTTGTTTTAGATAAAAATCAAAGCTATTGTAGTTTTGAGTAAGAGGATCCATGTGCTTTGGCATCTCCATGCCAATGTAACTTTAATAGGTTTGTTGGGCATATTCTGGGCTCTTCACATAAGCATCATAACCGTGCAAAGATGAAACAATATGTCAGCTCTAAGTAATAGTTATTAATATTTTGCCCTAAGCAGTATTTTATTCTTGTTTTTACTTAAGTATTAAACAGGATCACTTGCTCAAAACATATATGATATTTAACTGTCTTGGAATACCATTCAGTTATTCAATAATTTCATAGATAGGACATTTTTATCTGGATATGGAGAAGCAGGGATATCTACAGCAAAATCCCAGAATCATTCTGTGCTGGCTACATATTTTACAGGATCCAGTGCAAAATAAAAATATAGGACCCCTTGTTCAATAAGCAGTGGAAAAGTGCCATTCACGAGGAATTACCTTTCTTTGTGGTCTGTCTCTCAGCATGTCATGGTGGTGCTTTTATTTGCTATTTAATATTTCAAGTACAGAAAAATTAAAATTTTAAATGATTAGCATACTTTTTAACCATTAATCTATATTGTGCAAGGCCAGTTTTAAATGCAAATGCTCAGAACATTTAACTTGCATGTGGCATCACTGCAATTTCACATTCCTATTTTCTGTCTTGCTGCTTAGAATTGGCTAGAGCAGCAAACACAGTAGGACTTAGGAATATTTTAGAGGTAAAGAAAGCAGTGCCCAACTCACGCAGCTGGTCCAGAGAGTGTTCATGGGCAAAGAACACTCATGGGCCAAGTTCAGATGCTCACATGCACCAAGGTGCCCTTCTATGCCACAGGCCAAGGGTCAACCATTCTGCCAGATGCCAGACTGATGTGCCACACCATGACTGGCGAAACCACATGTCTCTTTTCTCAATGGGTCCAAGACCGTAACTTGTGGTAAATGGGAATTCCTCAAGGCTTTTTAAAACTTTTTGCCAGAACACACTTAATACCTGGATCAGGAATGGAGGAGAAACTCACCACCACCGAGAGTTAGCCCCTGGATTTCCACTCACCATATATGTCTTGGTGCTGCCAGAACAGGGCAGGGATAGCCCCCACCATGTCCTGCCCTGAGATAGTGGGGCACAGGCAAGAAATCTGACATTTCCCAAGTTCACATCCAGGACCTTACCAGGAACAGAAGGTGATAGGTGTCCACTTTTTCTGGGGTGCTAGAGTTTTAGGAGAGGAGACAGCTCAGAACTCATCCAACAAATGCAGAGGCAGATAGAACAATGTGGGAGCTCAAGCTCTAAGCCTCCTGTGTATGCTCTGATGACTCATCAGACTTTACTTACAAAACATAAATTCAAAGATAAAATTACTGAGAATTACAAAACGGTAACTACAGAGCATTAAAACCCAAGTGCAAGATTCTTATTGTGTGTCACTGTACAAACACCTAGGAACCATCTCAACAGCAAACACCTATGAAGCCATTCCTGTATTTTTCACTTTTTAAAATATCATATGATGTAAGATAAAAAGAACATAGAAAGATAGAGTGCAAATGTTGTCCTGCCAACCTGATTTATTGATTTTTTCTTAATAATGCTATTGGCATGATATTACTCATCTGGGTAAGTTTTACATAGTTTGGAAGGAGAGTCAAACTGAATACAAAGAAAAAAAGTTGAATATTGTCCTAACAGATAGCAGTTGTTATTGGCCTGTAATAGTCTTGGTCAATAATTTAAAATTCAGAGCAAGTTTGAGAAATCAGAGAGATTATTTTTCTACATGACTATTTTACTGTAAAAGGGTAACAAAATTTTCAAAATTACTAGTATTCAATTTGGTTGGTCTGTCTTTTTAAAACTATTTCTGGATTCTAAAGGGACACAAGTACAATAACACAATCAAGATCTATAAGGCTATGATTCTATAGCATAAGTCTTAAAAATTCAGTTACACAAGCCTAAGGGGATATCAGGCAGATCACAGAGTCCTTAAATTATTCCCTACAACCTACAGTTCAATTATTTTTTTTAAATGGCCTTAGCTTCTGTTAGAGATCTAGACTAATTTTCCAGCCAATAATGCAAGTGACATAGACTTCAATAATGATTCCATCCAAGAGTGAAGCATTTGGGACCAGCCTGAGGGGCTTTCTATGATATGGGTACAAAAGGAAGCATTAAAAGAAAACAAAAAAGTTTAATTTTTGAGCAGCAGAAGCAATCTTCATCAAATAAAATCCTTAATGTTGCTTAAATATGCTATTCTAGTCACTTTGTATAAAAATAAATGACCTATCCTTATATCATTCTGAGTTTTCTTTTCTCTTTAGAAGACATGATATGATTTTGTCTTCTATTTTTTCAGCACCAAGGCTAGTGTCTAGGACAATACTTTCTTCAAAGGAGAGATGTATTCAAGGCTCAGAAGAAAGACATATACATCTGGGCCCAGAGGGAAGGAAGAGAAGATTCAGAATGCTTGGGCTTGCATTTTCTTGAAGCTTATGTATTTATCAAAATGTTCTTGAAAGAAATATATTTATAATAAGTCATCCTGGTGGTCCCATGAGTTGTTATCCTTAATAGGAAGAAATCTGATAGAACGTAACCTTTCCACATATCTTTTCCTACAGTCATCCTGGTGGTCCCATGAGTTGTTGTCCTTAACAGGTAGAAATCTGATAGAACGTAACCTTTACACATACCTGTTCTTACTTAAGAAATCTTCATGGAAATATTTTTATCATGTTGAATATGTTTCTTATATAAATTTCAGCATGTCTTTAGAAATTAGAATATATATTTAGAATTTATTTTAACTCAAAAAACTAGATGATTCATAACCTAAATATTGTGAATAAAATGGGTAAATAAAAAATATTCTGCCTTAATATGTGTATGTGTGTCTGTTTGTATGCTTGTGTATGCATTCACATGTATGTGCATTACGTTTTTAGATATCAAATTTGCCTTCATTTTTCATTGGGTGCAAAGTACAGGAAAGATTGAGCTCAAAACTGTATGAAAGAAAAGGAGAATATAATAAGTACAGATATTTCTTTTGACCTTAAAATATAATACAATGTATAATTGTAATTTATTTTGCTAACATTAAAAATGGACTATTTATAATGATTAATTCCTCAATATCATATTATGGTGTATGAAAACACAGTGATATTTATGACAGCACATAGCTCACATATTGGAATATAAGAATACGTAAATTATTTTAAACTCAAAGAGATATTTATGGGAAATAATTATATTGAGTACCTTTGGAAAAATTTACTTGAATTAATTTAATAATCATATCATCAATTAGAAGCAAACTTTATTATCATCTAACAAATACATACATATTTCACATAAGAAAAGTGAAGTTTAAAAAGTTAAGTCACTCATTCACTAGATCACTGTTCATAAGTGACAGAGCAACAGAAATAAACCTGGTCTTCTAAATTCTACCCCAGGGAACTCTCTCTAACATAACTTGTTTTCCAAATAACAGTATGTGCCCAATTCTTCTGCACCATAGCAAATGGAAACATCAGCTCTTCAATTACTCTTTTTTGTTTGAGGGAAGGTAACTACACTTTACTGAGAACCTGTGTATACATATTGTTTTTCTTTAAGTTAAACATTTAAACAAAATTAAATAGATTTGCATAGTAAATTCATACACAGTTATAAGATTAATATAGAGAGATTCTCATGTACACTTGAACCATGTTACTTCACTTATAACATCTTATAAAACTATACTACAGTATTGTAGCCTGGATATTAGCATTGATACAGTCAAGCTGGAAAAATCCTTCCATCATCATACTATTCCTCATATCACCTTTGTAAAGCCCCATCCACTACCCTTCCCTACCTTATTCCTGATCCCTAGTGAATACCAGGAGTTTCTCTATTTCTATAATTTTGTCATTTTAAAAATGCTGTTTAAATAAAATCATACAGCATATGAACTTTTGGGATTGGCTTTTTCACTCAGTATAATTCCTTGCAGTTTCCTCCAGATTTTTGCATATATAAATAGTACACATATTGTATTGATTAGGCTAGGCTCAGTGTAAGCCAGGCACTATTCTAGAGCTAGGGATATAGCAGTGAAAAAGTCAGGCAATATCCTGTAAGTATGTGCATGCATTTGTATCTATTTATCTATGGATATAAATATATTACATGCAACATATGTCAATATAATATACTTCATTGGGTAGGTAGAATAATGTGTCACCAAAGATGTATCTGCCCTAATCACAAGAGTCTGTGACTATGTTATTTTACATGGTAAAAGGGCTTTGCAGATATAATTTACATAAAGAGCTTGAGAAGAGGTAACTATACCAAAATATCTAGGTGGATCCAATGTGATCCCAAGAGTCTTTATGAGGGAAGCAATAGGGTCGAAGTCTGAGAGAAAGTGACGTGATGACAGAAGCAAAATGACATGTGAGGGGAGCCTTACAGATGGAGAAGAGAGGAGATAGATTCTTCCTGCAGCCTTCAGAAGGAACCAGTTCTGCTGACAACTGGATTCTATGACTTTTGATCTCCATGCATGTACTTAAAATGCACTTCCTGTCTTCTTCACTTCTGTATCCCCAGCTCTAGAACAGTGCCTCACTTACACTGAGCCTAGCCCAATCAAATATTCAATAAATAAATGAATGAGACCATATCTCTTCAACTGGTAGACAAAGCTTGCTAACAAGTTTCCTCCACTTAAGAAAAAAGACAACAAATACTTTTAATATATATTTTAAAGCTTGCTTAGAGGCAAACAACAGTTATGATTAGAACATCAAACATCATTAAATCTACTACAAACATATTTCAGCTAGATGTAGGGATGTGAAAATGTCTTGTTGTGCTGTGATTTTTAGTTTACAAAAGGAAGAGTAAATAACATGGAGTATTACTGCCTTAGAATTAATTGCCATCATTGAGGAATAATGACTGGGAAAGTAGACAGGCTGAAACCCCTGACAGTGACCCTGGCCCCACTGAGTGAGCGCCACTGTTGAAGACAAGACAGTACTACTGAACCAGACATGCCTTTTGGGTCCTAAGTACTTAAAAGACAATATGGATCACAAAAAATGGGAAAGGATGAACGGAATATTCTGACATTAGCATTAATATGTAACACTCTTGAGTCAATCATACATTACTTAAAGAAAAAAGACAGGGATTACAATGGACACAAAATTCATTCATTCATAATAAAACCAGGATATTAACCCCAAAATACATATTCTACTCTTCCTGCAAAGATTAACTCAAAAATTTCACCTTATCATTAGAATATTCTTATAAACAACGACTTACATATAGTTTCATCATTTCCTACATTTGCCACGCAGTGAAAATAGCTGGAAACATTTCTCTCTGCTATGCCTCCCTACACTTCAACTACAGTTCTCATCTTTTTCTTAACTATTCACGTTTTATTGTACTTTGAAGTCACCTTCAAAAATTCACTTTTTCTTACTAGACTACCTTTTGCAAACTGGAAAAGTGTGATACAAATAATAAAAGAAAAATTATAGGTAAATTACAGGGAGATTAAATTTCTTTCCAAGAAAGCCGATTATAGGTGTGTGGGAGCAAGCAGCTAGTGTCCAACTAGAGAAGGGCAAGTCTGTAATGAATCCAGTTTAGGTCTATCAGAATTTGGGGTCACGTAAGGTATGAAAACAGTTTCATTATGAAGCTAACGATTGTTCATGTTTATAAAGTTGTGGAGTAAGCTAAAGAATCTAGGGTCACAGTTCCAAACAAGCTATGGAACTGACTTTGTCCATCTGCTTGCAAATATTTTATTATTCAC
Organism: Lepilemur ruficaudatus; assembly: GCA_963574885.1. NCBI lineage: Eukaryota > Metazoa > Chordata > Mammalia > Primates > Lepilemuridae > Lepilemur > Lepilemur ruficaudatus. The sequence goes on from CAUYRT010040232.1 coordinate 28,693, forward strand.
CTCACCTATGTTAGTTTTTTAAAAATTCTCACTACAACTTTCTGAAGTAGATATTGTGGTCCCAACAATACAGAGGTGGAAATGTAAATTGGTAGGTTGCTTGACTAGATCCTCATCATTCAGGTTTCCAGTTCATAAGCCTTTCCCAAAGCTCTTATACGTCAGTGCCAACACTTTCCTCAATCTCAAGCATATAATACTTACAATTTTCTCTTTGTAGTCTGTCTCTACCATAAAAATGTAAGTTTCTTGTTTTCCTCAGTATCTTTGGAGCAAAAAATGATAGTTGATACATAATTATCACTAATTATCTAATTATCTTGAAATGATCAAACAAATAGGTTGAGCAACAGTTTGCTCAAAGTCACACAATAAGTAAGTAGCAGAACCAGGATTCAAATAAGCCCGGTTCTGGAGCCCACTCTCTTTATTACATATATCATTATCTCTTAATTAACACAAGGTTATGGATTTTCCCCTCATGCTAAATCACACTCTCCATATACTAAATGCATTGTTTTGTTTACTCTCAATAAATTCCCACATAAATTTTGAATTACCCTTTTAGAACAGATATCAAAATTGTGTTGCTTTATATCACCCCTAAAAAATACAATTTAAGCTTTATTGGTAGCAAAGCATCCAAGGCCCTGTGTGATCTGGCTCCAACCTAAATTTGTAGTCTCCTATACTGCTTCTTTTCTATAACTCTCTCACCTTGTAATCCCAGCCCCACCTCAACTGTACACTCAACATCTTCGTTAATGTGACATGTATTTTTACATTCTTCTCACATATTTCTTTTAACGTGACATACCATTCTTTCTGTCATTCTTTTCAGACTCTATCTTATTAATCCCTATTCATGTCTCAATATCAAGCCCTAATACTGCTTCCCTGTTGCAATTCTATGTAAACTGCATAGAAAGAGTACTTTCATGTCACTTTGTGCATTTGCCTATTGTAAGAGTTTACAGATTTATGATGAGAATGTCTTTCCTTTGTTTCTCTCACTTGGTTGAAAGCTCATTGAAGGTATACACCAAGTGTTATTATTTTTTGTTTCCACAAAAGCATAAGAAAAGGCCTAGAATTATAAAACACCCAATAACAGTCAAATGAGTAAATTAGATATATTCTCATTCTCATTCTTCTTCAAATATCCACCCTCTCCAGCAAATTAAATTTATGATTAATTTTAATTTAATGTCTATTCAGAAAGCAAAGGAAAACAGTGCTGATTTTCTACACTTAATTTATCTTTCTCAATTTTATTAATCTTTCAAGAGAAATTCTTCACTGTGGGAATATTTTCTCTACAGAAATGTGTAAGTATAAAGCAACTCTAAAACTTGACTTTATAATAGGCATGTTGTTTCATAAAAAGTTACCATTCTGAAATAAGTCATTGCAATGAACGAAAATGTCTGTGATGGGAGTGAGAAAAGAAAATCTGGCTTCAGGGAAAGTGATATGAATCAGACTAACGATGGAATCGTATTATATGCCATAAAGGTTTTATGTGCTATGAATTGTGAAGTGTAATTTAAAGTTGTGAATTGACAAAGATAAAAACACCAAAGAAACCAGGAAAAGTTTCAAACTCTAGACATAAGCATAAATTTACTTTCCTCTAAGGGTTTCTGCATACATATTGCCAAGAGATATCTAAGCTACTAAAGTGTTTAAGTACCCTACACATGTAAGTGTTTGGATATTTGAGGCAAGAAACAACTGCTTACCTATCAGCTTTGACAGGAGCTTGATTTTTTACCCTTTCACATGGAAATAGTTCTCCTCATCAACAAAAAAATATATAAATGCAAATGCCTTAGGTAATAAGGAAGGCTTTTCAAAAATGGGTTCCTAAAATTATCGGGAGGCAATTCTCCAAGACATCTCTATAATCTCTACAAGAGTTTGTTCACAAGGATATTTGCATAACAAAGAGCCTTGGAAAATAGAGATGATGTCTTCATCTGAGTCAGAAGGCTGATATGTTTTCTTACCAGGAAAACAAAGGTAATGCCTACCTACTAGGAAAAGGTTGGGCAGATTTCCCTTTGTAAGATGGGGGCTTTTCTAAGCTTGGGTTCCCCAGCTATGTCATAGATTCCTGTGTAGGCATCATTCATCTGGACCTGCTTCATCATCTGATGAGATTTGGGAACAAAGAACACCGACAGGAATATGAAGCTCATGCTGCCTACTGAGTCGTCAATATAAAACTGTTGAACTCCATAGGCTCATTGTGTCCTTACTGGCAAAATATAAGGAAGTATGGATGCTGATCTAGCAGCTGCAGTCAGCAATGCTGCTTAAACTAAAAACTGTGTGCCCACTAGACCACTACTTGCCTGGATTCATTTCCTGATACTCTATCCCTCACAGTCTATGCTTCAATGTGTAGTTTCCATAACATGCTGTGCTTATATTCTTTTTCTGTTTCAACTTCTATTATATCTGCTTGGTTTTGGTAATCTTCTCTAAAGAGTACATTTTATCTTGATTGTCTACTCCCTGTGAAAATTTCCCTGACTTTTTCAGGAACCAGGATTTATCCAAGTAATAAGTCCATATCATTTTTTTTTTCTTAGCAAATCTCCATTTACATGTTATTTTATTTTCATTATTCACATTTAGGTATCATGCACATATCAAAACTATCAAGCATCTCTTATGTGCCAATCAGCATTAGTCACTGGAGATGTGTTGATAAAGGGTACAGATACATTTCATAATCTCTAGAATCTTACAGAGCATTGGGAAAGATAAATGTTATAAATGAGCAATGATAAAATTTATGATCAATTGATAAAAGCTAGATATAGAAATTTATGGCAGGGGCTCAAACTGAGGGCAAGGCCCACTCTTGTAAAGCCAAGATGCTTCAATTGAAGTATGAAGGGAAAGTGTCAAATTCATGGAAAGATTGCATGGACAGTCACTCGCTATATCTCACTGTTTAACAAAGCATGGCATCTGGTTGGCAATCAGTAAACATTTGAAGAATTACCAATTCCTATAAAAGCAAAAGAAATTCTTCCATCTGCACCTGCCTGACTGGAAACCACTTGTGGTATCTGTTTACTAGACCTAAAGAACCTGAACATCACCCACTTGCAAGACTGATCATCTATCTTATCTGTCTTGTAGGATTTCTTTTAATTTTCCCAATGACAGACAGCTTTCTTCTGTCAGTCTGTTGAGGAAAATTGATCTAATGCTGTTTAAGAGAATTAATTTGCAGTCACAGAAAGTGCTTGAAGAATTATCTAGCCCAGTGTCAAATAATTTGATTACAACCTGGCTCATGCCTGCCATTTTTTAAAGCACCAATTTAGTAAAAGTACACAATCTGCTAGAAGCAAAAAGGAAAATAAGTAATTTTATTATCAACCTTTGCAAAAATGACCTAGGAGATGTATTCATATGACATGAAGGTATTGTGCAGTATATGACAAATAGCTTTTTAGGAATGTAATAAATAACCAGATCAAGAGACTGTAAGGTACTTATTAATTTCATGTTCAGAACAATGATTTTTACTCTATTCAGTCTGCAGTTAGATAAAACTGCCACATTTCACTTTTCTTGAGAACAAAGATCTTTACCACGTGCTACAGACTTGAAAATTACCCACATCACACCTCCTACCTTTCTTCAGCAAATCTAATTCATTCAATCTGAGATAAATATAAGCACAGAAAAAATTACAGTTGTTAAACATTTCATTCCCCTGATTTGGTCAACACTTATTATTTTTATTTTGACAAAATTTTCCCCAAATACAACATATTTTCCAGAAAAGAAATATCTGGCAAAATAAAATGCCTGATGCCAAACTTCCATATATTTCTGCACTTTCTTATTCCATGTAAGACACATTTCTGAGGTCCAAAGGACACAATGAAAGTTCTCTTGAGGCAATGCAGAAAAGGAAATATATTGCAAGAAAGAGCAATTCAAGTCACTATTGCAAGCAACTTTTGGCTTTATTAGGAGCAGAGCATTCAGTGGACACACTAGGGGACAAGTATCCTTTGGAATCCACCACTGAAGATTGGTTCCAGTACCCCACCAACCCAGGTACCATAATCTGCAGATGCTCAAGTCCCTTGTAGAAAATGACAGTATTTGTATATAACCAAATACATCGTCTGTACACTTTAAATCATCTCTAGATTACTTATGATATCTAATGCAATGTAAATTCTATATAAATAGTTGTTATTCTGCATTTTTACTTGTATTATTTTTATTGTTTTTTCCCCAAATATTTTTCATCTGAAATTGACTGAATCTATAGATGTGGAACCTACGGATAGAGGGCTAATTGTACTGTACATCATAGAAAATCAGAGTGGGAGGCACCTTCTGGTCCAGGGTTGCTCTGGTAATCCCTTACTGGAGAACAAATATAAAATAATCAGAATGGAGTCAAACTGGTGAAAACACAAGTTTTTCATTGCATGCTCTTTTTTTTTTTTCCTAGGAAGACGTTGACATGGAATCATTGCATGCCCTTTATCTTTAGTTGTGCACGTATAAGCAAGACAATCCTGACTTGCCCAGAGAACAAAGCCCTGTGTTTGGACAGCACCTCCTGTTTTATATTAAAAGGAATTGCCTGAAAATCTTCTCAGAAGCCACAGACACAAAGCTTTGATGGAAAAATCTTTCAATTTATCAAGTTATTATATTTAAAGACACAATGTGATATACCAAAAAGAGAAAAGGTTTTGAGATAAAGTGGATGTGAGTAAAATCCTCTTGAAATCCTTGGAAAATTATATTACCTTTATGAGCCACAGTTTCCTCATCTATAAAATAAGAACAATAATCTCAAACTTTCCAGAATTACTGAGTAAACTGTATGTCATAAAGTATGTAAAATGCATAGCACCTGTAGGTATGGAATGAACAATAATTTCTTTTGGGTTTTGTAATAAGAACAATCAGCAAAATAAGTGCCTGAAAAATATTAGGAATGCTAACTGAGAGCATCTTTGAATTAAATTAGAGAGAGTATGTGGATGACATCATCAGGAAAATGGTTTTTAAATACCAAATATATGATCATCACACTTAATCCAAGGCTGAAAACAAAAGTACTTTGCCATGAATCAAAGAATACAGGTAATCTCTAAAAGCTAGAAAAGTAAGGAAAGAGAGTTTTTTCTAGAGCATCCAGAAGGAGTGAAAACTACCAACACATTAATTTTATCCTGTAAGATCCATTTCAGACTTATGACCTCCAGAAACATTAGATAGTAATTTTTTGTTGCTTTTAGCCACTAACATTTGTAGTAATTGTTACAGTCCAAATAGGAATCTAATACACAGACCTTTGCCTTCTTCTCAATCCTACCTTATTAAAAAAATAAGGAATTTTTATTGAATTGTGGCAAAAATACCATGCCAAAACAACTTATCTTGTGGAAGCCTTAATAGATATCAGTAAATTATATGAGCATTCAGTCCTGGTTGATTATCACTATAAACAAATTAGATCTTTGAGATTTTCAGATTAATTTAGTAAGATGATAATGACAAAAAAGACTCACCCTATAAGCCAGAGTAACAAAGCAATAAAGTAGTAAAATTAATTGAAATTTCAAATTTTTTAAACATTGCTCTTTTAAAAATTTATCTTTTTTTTTTAAATTTCAGAGTATTATGGGGGTACAAATACTTGATTACATAAATTTGCACCACTGGAGTCAGAGGTACAAGTGTGTCATCTTTTTAAGGCCCTTTGTTAATGTTAGTTACAAAATAGTTACTTTGAACAAATCTGTTGGTTTTAGCATGTAAGTTATCCTACTTACACTTAATCACATAATAAATCATCATCCTAATTACTGTATTTTAAAGCACAAAGTCAAATTCTTATATTGCATTTAACTTATAATCATAGATCCGTGGCATTTATGGATTGGAAGATGCATCAAACCCAGCGGGGGTTAATATTCACTCAGACTAGATGCTCATTGTGCATCATACAGGTGTCTCTAAGAAGTCACAATGAAGCTCCTTAATTCCAGTGGCAAGAAAAGAGATAGCTAAAAGATCCAGTACCAGCTCTTTCCACTGTGACCAAGACTAAGTTGAAGCAAGTGAAGTGCGGAGGGTGAAAATTTAGGGAGGCATCCCAGGTATGTTTATGCAAGCTTCAGACAGGCACACAAATGGACGTGTGACCATTGCAGTAAAAGTTTACTTTCAAAAAGAGCTGGCAGCTGGCCCTTGGGGTAATTTGCCAAATCTTGCCATAGACCATTAGCCAGAACTGCTAAATTCAAGAGGAGAAGATTGGATTTTACTTAACAACTTCAAGATTTTCTGTGCTGTGACTAAATAAATAAATGCTGCATCCATTATAAATTGTATTCACCTGCAGGAAATAGGAAGCCGAGCTACTGCGATTTAAACAAAAGGGGACTGTTTTAGTCACATGACAAGAAAATTTGAATGTTTGAGTTGCACAGTGACGATTTTAGGGATGAAGGCTCATTTTCTCCCCAATTACTCATTCACAATTTAGCCTAGATGAAAATCTATACCTTCTAATTCTAAGTGCAATGATACTTAGACTACATTATCTTATTTTGTCAGGTAGCAAGAAAGTCAACTACTTATAGGTAGCAGGAACTCACAAAAATATATTGCATTGTTAATAAAATGTGAACAATGAAAAGCAAAAATTTGAGAGCATAATTTTTCCAAAATAAATATACTATTCCTCAGTAACTACTCTTATCCTCAAGGATTTTATAGATGTGGCATTTGTTTCTCAACACCCGAGTCCTTGACACTTTAAATTTATCAATACTTGGGGTTTACATCTTTATAAAACCTTATTTCAAATTGCAATTCTTCAATTTAGTAGCTTTTCAAATTTTAATTCATTATTTAACCTTTCTAAGACTGTTTCCTCATTTGTAAATTGGTGATATTAATTTCCTTTCAAGGGTACTATAAAAATTAATGTTTTCATAGGACTACTTCCTAGCACATGCCCTGGAAGATCTTAGATATCATAATATGTTGAATACATAGATATAGTGCATACTAAGAATATTTTTCATTGGCCACAAAATTTAGTGTGTATTTATCTTTTCTAAAAATCACTCAATGATATTTTAGGCCCCTTATATTTTTTCAGAATATTGCAAACCTGCCATAACGGGTGGGGCTACCTTCCTGCCACATTCCATCCCCTCCCCCATATACACAACTTGAACTTGGGTAATACTTTGTAACAACCTTGATGAGTAGAATTCATTGGATGTGATGCTATCAACTTCCAAGACTAAGGGATAAAACACGATGTGACTTCTTCCTGGATCACACTCAGAACATTTGTCCTTAAAAACCAACCCCTGCATTGGAGGAGTGTTAGGGCACATGGAGAGGCTGTCTTGTATCGTAGGTATTTCAGATGATGGCCGTGGCTGAATCCCCAACCAAAGGCCATCCTCTGCCAAGAGATATATGACAGAATGGGCCTTCAAATAATTTCAGACCCCAGCAAAGAACTCTCTCAGCTAACCCAGAGTGGAGCAAAGATAAGCTGTCTCTGTCAAGCCTTCCTTAAAGTGCAGACACATACGCTAAATGAATGCTGTCATTGATTTTTGAGCTGCTAAGTTTTGGGGTGTTTTTTGTCTTAATAATGTAATTGATTTCTAAATCTTTTCCAGCTTTATTGAGGTATAATTGGTAAATAAAAATTGTAAATACTTAATGAGGTTTGAGTTGTTAGAGGCACTTCATTAGGTCCCTTTCACTTTTCTGCTTCCAACTGGGGCAAGAGGCAAACTCATGTATAGTGATTAGCATCTGGCCCACTCACTCATTTGACATATTGTTTTATTCTATTTTATTTTACTCATGGCTATATTACCATACTTACCTTGAGTTATTAGAAAGGGTCTCTCATGAACTATCTCTTTTAGGGGCTTAACTTAAGCCTGCTTCTAAAAGGCTATCCTTATCCAGAAGAAGCAAGCAGCAACACCCTATCTCACTCTAGACAGGCTTCTTGTATCAGTTCCAGGATATATGTAATTTCTATTCTAGGTGTAGGGCTTTGCTTACCTGTTGGGTTCTCTCCACTATAAAGGAGGGTTTATTATCACTCTTGTGAAATGTCCAGGGCTCCACAGAGTGTGTTCCTGGGTCCTGTTGACAATAGGGTGTGTGCTGATGTCCCCTCTGTAGGAGGAGGAGCCGCTGAGCCATCTTCGAAGCTGTCTGTCCATGCCATCCATCACCACCACGCCATTCTGTATCTGCTTGGCTCTTTCACTGGATTGCTGATGTCCATTATCCTATCATCCTCCAAGGCCTATTCCTGTTCTGAGCTGGTGTACATGTGCAGGAATTGAGCAAAGGCTCTGTTTCAGGCCAGCAGCTCCTGGTAGGAGCCCATCCCTTGGAACTTTAGACATTTTCTCTTTTCAGGTATGACAAACCTGTACCCAGCTTGTAAAGATATCTACCGATACAAGCCTAGGCATCCCAGTGAAATTGTCAGTCATCAAAAGGATGACCCCACCCCCCCAATGTTGGGCTCCTCATGTAGTGGGTCACCTTTTTGTCCTTGGACCATTCCAAACATATAAACGGTTAGTTCTAAACGGGGTCTTCTCAAATGAGGTCCCACCAAAGCCATCAAGTCATCATGTTCCCAATGTGTGTATTCTTGTCGGTGCCTCCTAAGAGGCTGAACCAAAGCTTTGGGTAGGAGAATAAGCCTATAATCCTCACAAAAAATTTATCAGTTAAGGGTGATTAAAATTAGTAATTTAAAAAAATCTATTAATCAAGGCTCAGAAAATTTAAGTAATTTATCAATTATGATCCAGTTAATAAAGACAAAATCAGGTCCATAATTATATTTTATCTTTATTCCACAGATCTGGGGGATAGACAAATATGCCAGTACAAGTCCAATACCACTCTGGAAAACAGAATTCTACGTGCCCACCATCCTGTTTATAAGAAACAATTATCTGTTCTCCGTGTAGCATATATTACAACACTTAGCTATTAAAAATTTACATGCAACTCATAGATCTACCAGTTCTGTTTGATACACAATCTAGGAACAAAAATAAGATATAACTTATCCCTCCCTATTTGGCCAAAATATTTGATAATGCACATTGAAACTAATTAAATAAGAGAAATTTTGCTAATTTCAAGCTGAGTGGAGGTTGAACTGCCTAGAGGGTGAAAGCAAATCCATATTTCCTTGATTTAAGAGAGCTGTTGTAAGTTGCTTGAAGCTGATCAGAAAAAAGCAAGAATCTCCTAGATGCATTAGAGAAGCGGTTCCCTACATTTATTGCTTAGGCACATGGTACCTTTGTACTGGGCAGTGTGTACTGTGAGGCAAATAATAATAGAGATGATTTGCCGAACTCATGCACTAAGCTCAAATGTCAAGGTGCTAAGAAATCCAATTCAGTTTTCCCCCAAATGCCTAAAGCCAAACTCATTATTAAACTATTTGATTACCAACTGAGATAACTTTTAACATACAGAAAAGGCAGTTGAGAAAATGTTTTCAGAAAAAAATAAGAGCAACATTGGCTGTGAGAATGAAAAATTGATGCCTATTCTCAATTCTTTTACTTGAATTCATGGAATAGATTTTGTAATGAAATTATAAAAATAATAGAACCACTAGTGTTGTCATTTAAAGGGAAACACATGTTTCATGATCTAATTATGGATATATGAATAAGTTTCCAATTTAAATTAAATATTAAAAACACAAAGTTTGACTCTCCCATTCTCAAGCTATGAAATCAACATGAGTCAGAAAATACTGTTGAATGATAATTAATGTGCCCATAAAATTGTAGCTAAAGGAACAGTGTGAAAAATATATTTGAATATAAATCTCTCCTATTGAGAGTTTTGAGCTCTAACTGCCAAAAGGCATCTGGGACTTTTTTGCTGAAGAAATGATGCTAGCTTTCTGAATCACTAAAAATGTTGGAAATGAGGGAGGAATTTCTCCAAAGCTAAAACTGAAAGCAAAAGGGCGCCTCTCTATTGAATATTCATTTCAGAATTCTGGGAAAGAGAGCATGCATTTGAGGAAAATAATTTCTCATGAAACCGTTGGGGACCACATAGGCCCTGGAGTTAGAGAGTAGTGGTACCTAGTCCACCTCCCAGCAATATTTTCAGGCAAGGAACACTTGACTCTACTAAGCTTCATTCATCATTTAATATATTTATTAGCCATCTATCAATGTCAGATTCTATAACAAAAAAGTAGTAATTGAAAAATAGATAAAACCTGGGCCCTAACCTTAAAAAAAACATCTCATTGGACAATGGACGAGGCAGATACATAATAAAAATCATCTGCAAGTGCTCTATTATAAGATTACATATAGAAGATATAAGATTGGCATAAAAAAGGGAGTGATTAGTTCTCCTGGTAGTAGAGGAAGGAAAGTAGTGAAAAAGATTTTACACACAGACACACACACAAAGTCAGAAAATTGGAATTTATGAGGTATAAGTTGGAATTGGACAAAATATAATGATAATCAGTAACAGTATTAGTTATTTCCTATGCCTACAGCATGGTTTTAAATGTTTTAAATGCATTGATTATCTTATTTTCTCCTCACAAAAACTCAAAACTCTTCATATAAACATTATTATCATTATTATTACCTCTATTACCAAATGGGGAACTGAAGAACAGAGTATAAACATATTGCTCATGATCATATTAGTAGGAAGTGAAGAGATGAGATTTGAACACAGGAAATCTGGTGCCAGAATCCTTGCTCCAACCACCACATATAATGGTGCTGCTTTCGTGGAAGGGAATAATTGGTTTAAACTATGTTTAAAGGCTAGAGAGTGAAATATATTGTATGCTTGACAAATGCATGCTTTTCAGCATGAGTAGAGCAAAACCTCTCTTAGGAGAAGTGGTGGAGTATAGGCTTGAACAAATGGATAGGGATCAGAAAAAAAATATATATATATATATATGCCACAAATATGGAGACTGTTAGGAAGGCAAGAAGACCAGGTCTGTGATTGCCACAAGATTCGAAGTTTAGGGATCATGGCAGTCTGAAATAAAGCAGACTGATGAAGATAAGGAACGAGACATGATTAGTGAAATATTAGATTGGTGCAAAAGCAATTGTGGTTTTGGGTTGTGCATTTGAAACCATTATACCTGGGCTCAAACACATCTTTATTAATCAAAATAGGAGCCGGTATAATCAACACATTTTTGCCAACAAGAAATAAGTTTGTTTATTCCTGTAGTGTAAAAGTTTGTGCTTCAGGATTTGACATACTCCTGGAAAGTATTTTCTATATCCTGCTGGTTGTGGAAGCATTTTCCCTGCAAAAGTTGTCTAGATCCTTAAAGAAGTGGTAGTCTGTAGGCAAGAAGTCAGGTGAATATGGTGGATGAGGCAAAAGTCCGTAGCCCAATTTGTTCAACTTTTGAAGTGTTGGTTGTGCGACGTGCAGTCAGGCATTGTGGTGGAGAAGAACTGGGCCCTTTCCGTTGGCCAATGTCGGCTGCAGATACTGCAGTTTTCAGTGCATGTCATTGATTTGCTGAGCATGCTTCTCAGATGTAATGGTTTCACCGGATTCAGAAAGCTGGATTCAGCAGTGGATCAGACCAGTGGCAGACCGCCAAACAGTGACCATGCCTTTTTTTGGTGCCAGTTTGGCTTTGGAAAGTGCTTTGGAGCTTCTTCTTGGTCTAACCACTGAGGTGGTCATCGCGAGGAGTTGTTTACAATACACTTTTCATCACAGGTCACAATCTGACCCAGAAATGGTACATTGTTGCATGCAATAAGAGAAGACAACACTTCATAATGACAATTTTTTTTATTATTATTATTACTTTCAGTCAGCTCATGAGGCACCCACTTATGGAGATTTTTCACCTTTCCAATTTGCTTCAAATGTTGAACAACCATAGAATGGTCACATTGATTTCTTCAGCAACTTCTTGTGTAATTGTAAGAAGATCAGCTTTGATGATTGCTCTCAGTTGGTCGTTGTCAACATCCAATGGCCAGCCACTGCACTCCTCACCTTCAAGGCTCTCACCTCCTTTGCAAAACTTCTTGAACCACTACTGCACTGTACATTCATTTGCAGTTCCTGGGCTAAATGCGTTGCTGATGTTGAGAGTTGTCTCTGCTGCTTTATGACCCATTTTGAACTCCAATAAGAAAATCACCTGAATTTGCTTTTTGTCTAACATTTCCATAGTCTAAAATAAATATAAAGTAAACAGCAAGTAATAAGTCATTAGCAAAAAAATATAGAACAAGAAATGCACATTGAAATGATGCATAACATAACCACATTTAAGAATATATTCTAATATCAAACAGCACATTTCAACAATGCTAAAACTGCAATTGCTTTTGCACCAATCTAATACAAAGGAGGAAGACTAGGCAGGTTCTTGAGTAAATGAAGTAGACTAAAATGTCTCCAGGTTTGTAACGGGGGCAACTTGATACACGGTAATGCCACAAAACAGTTTATGAGGACCTGAGTTACCTCCCCTGCCATCAGAGACCTCAAATCTTTTGTCTTTGAGGGCTTTATTTGCATTTTTCGGAAATGCATGTGTTTAGGGTACATTTATGATGACATCATTCATTTATCAGAGTTTCTCTGCTTCAGACAGGTCACCTTTGACAACTATACATTACTTGATTTCTTTTTGCATGAAAGAATCTCTCTTTACTCCTAACATATGCAAAGCTGCAGGAATAATCTAATTTTATGGATTTGTTCTTTATACAGGAAAAATCCAATAGGTGGTTTGAAAATCATTTGGCAATTATTTCTATGAGAAAATCAAATTGCTTCATAGACATTATCTCATCAGTAGTCACGCAATCTCCTCGAGGTAGGCCAAAAAAAAAAATTATCCATATTTTTAAAAGGTGAAGTTAAATGATTCAACAGGGACACTCAGTATATAGACAACTGCCTGATGACTTCATGACAGGGTATAGGTTGATAATTCTTCATAGTTTATACAGGTTATATAATTTACACTGGAGCCTTTGCTTACTAGGTATACAATGGGTTTAGAATAAAATTGTAATTGAAGAATTTTTTTCAAGGTAATAGTTTATTCTTATTTCTTTGTCACCTTTCTTACTCACCTGTAGGTTTCAACAAACAAGAAAATCAAGGTAACATTCAATATCAATGAAAAAGCCACAGCATCCACAGAATAATGATCACGGTGAAATTTCATTTTCATATTAAATTTCATCCTTTACCTTGAAATATAATGATATTTAAAATGTATTTCAGGAAGTGGTAGAAGTGCTCTGCCTGGGTTTGGCTATTCTCGGTGGGGCCAGGAGCAGTAATAAAACAGCTGGGGAAGTTGCCCAAAGAGCAGAAGGTGAGGTTGTAGAATGACCATGGGCAAGAGGTGAAAAAGTTTGCTTGTTTGCTTAATAAATACAACAGCCACAGCAACTGGAATTCTTAAAAATGTGGTATCACCAGGTGTTGATTCACATATAATTGTTGATTTAAGTAAGGTCGGCAGAAAAGATGCTGGATATATTACTTTTGTGTTCAAATTAGTAATAGCACAAGAACCAATCTCCATTTGCCATGGAATTCTTATGAACTAAAACTGTAAGACACATGGACTAGTTGGGTAAAGGAGGAACAGTATAAAGGAATGTACAGTAATAGAATTTCATCCAGATAAATGCATTAGAAGATCTAAGACTGGATAAACCATTTACTGAACTGAGAGACTATTTCAGTCTTATGTCTTGGATTATGCAGGAAAAAAGGAACTATAGCCACATTCCAAAGATTATGATCATAACTATTTAATTCAGTGAAAAAGTGAAACACATGGATGAATATCTATAGTGTATACAGAAAAAGAGGACTTCAGAGATTTGATTAGACAAGTAATTCTAAATAATGAAAATAGGACTTTGGAAGATGAAAAGAAGTCTGAAGAAGCTATTAAAAATATGAACACAGCAATAAATACTACTCGGATACCAATCAATATTTATGACATATTTAATGATGAGTGCTGAATAAATATCAGCAAACAGAATTCTTCCTTTTGGGTTTAAGCTTATGCCTTAAAGGGCTTTGTGGCTGAGGAAGGTCAAGCAAATTTATTTGTTTAAGGTACAACACCTGACATGATTGCATATTTGAACAAATATATAAAACTGCTAAATGTTTACTGTGTAAAAGCAAAGAAAGATGCTTCTTCTGTGAATAATTACGCTAACAAAATGCTGCAGTCCATAGACCAAGCAACTGAAGCCATTTTGAAGAAATAATTAAAATTATTCTGCAGCAATTCTTCATTTCTTCAAGTTATAAGATGTTGATCCTTAACTGAAGAGTATGGTTTAGATATAATTAACAAATATTGAAATATTTTCCAGCATGGCCATTCCAGATAATGATCTAGTTCTGTATTAATATTATGGGCTGTTAATAGATTTCATAAATAGCATTATAGACAGTCAAGAGTATCTAACTATCAAGTTGAAGAAAATTGAGGAAAGTGAAAGTCTTGTTTTACTGGCTTCCTTCAGGGAGTATAGATTATCTGCATTAGTGAAAGACAATTCTGTCCACAAATTTTGGCAAAATGGAGCTGCTGAGCCAAATCCAATTGCTTCTTGAGGGGGATTGCTACTTAAGAGGTTATCAAAATAATCATTAAACAATTTGTAAATTTTAATAACATATTTGTAGGTGCATATCACAAACTTCCATAACCTCCTAGTTATAGAATCATCACCTTACGTGGTGTGTTAATAATTAAAACTGCAATTGCCTAGCTTGTGCTCGAGTCTATAAAATTCTGCTAAGAGAGCACTGTTAAATTCTTATTTCTTTAGTAAATATTTTTCTCATTTGTTAAAAGGAAAAAAAAATGTATCAGATGATTCTGTCATCTACTAACACTGAAAGGACTAGTATGATCCTACAGTTTGTATTATGTCTTGGTAAACAATTTGGATGGAAGCCTGAAGTCCACTTTCCCAGGTAGGGAATTCAATAATGATAGGGAAAGAAGAAAAATGGTCATTTATCTTCATTAAATCACTCTGTCTTTGCTTGACTTTCTGGATCCCATCCTCACTAGGTTTTTGACCTACACTTCTTTCTGGCTTCTTTTTCTCAATGTCCATTGCTAGTTCCTCCTCACACCTTTGACATCTAAAAATTGCAGTGGCCTTTCTTCTATATACATAAATACCTAGGATGGTATAATCCAATTGCTCTACTTGAGTACCATCTCTAAACTAATAAACTCAGATGTATAATTTAAGTAAGCGCTTCCTCCTCCCTAAATTCTAGGCACACTATATAACTACCTATTTATGGTGGTTTTGTACTGTGTCAACTTGGCTAAGCTGGGATAATATTTCCCAAAATTAAGTTAGGATTGACCACAGGAAAAAAACTTGGGATTTGGAAGCAAAGCAGGGGTCATTTAGCACTGAACGTTGACGTAGGATGCCATGTGCTGCTGCAGCTCACACACGGGTTCACTGATCCTCTGTCTCAGCCTGTTAATGAGGAAGGTCAGAGTAGCAAATCCTCTCTGACTGCCTTTGCATTTGTTCTTTTAGCCCTCTGTTTTGGGCCCAAGCTCATTGTGTATCTATGGCAAAGCAATACAGCTTCTTCTGCAGACAAATCCTCATCATTTAGGTTAGAAGGAATGTGAGAGAGACACATGTCTTAGGTTGTTCTCACAGGTTCCACTTGTCATTGTATGTTGCTCCATTTTTTGTGTGTGTGTGAGGGGTCATTTTGTATTGCTAACTCTGTTTCCACTGTCTGTTTCCTCCCTACTTGCCAGCTTTGCTCTCTAATAGTGATTTCAGGACTACAGTCAGATGCAAAGGTAACAATCTTCCAAAGAATTCTTCACCAATTCCAACAATTTTGGAGGATCAAATCTCTACAATAAGCCCCTTCGACCACATCTGTTAGTGGTCCTGCTTCCTTGATGGAATCCTAATTGATGTGCAATAGTGTAGCTCAACTCCACAGTGCTATGCCTGGCAATTGGCAGACCATTAAGGAATATTTTTTGGATAAATGTTCAGGAATACCAATGTGAGAATTAATACATTGGCCTCAATCCATTAGGTCCTGAAAGAATGGCTGTTATCATGGCAGAGCTCCACGAAAAGATTTGTGCCATTTCATATGTCACATTGAACCACATGAAATTTCCAAGATTTTACTCTTTCTGATTTATGCAAATAGAATCTCATTTGATTCAACCTGTAAATAAAATGAAATCCTAAAAAATGCACAGCAATCTGAGTAAATCAATCTTTTATGAATAAGATTAGTCTTTTTTTTTCTTTTTTCTCAATGCTGATTGCTTCTCACTTCTGACAGTTTATCAATATAGCTCCCAAGTTCAGAAATCTACATACTAAGTGGATATCAGTAACATCAGTGATAAATGGGTTGCCGATTACCAAGGACACAACCATTTGTGATTCAGCTGCATTTCTACACTTTCAGGTTAAATGTTGGCACTGATATCTTAGTGGGGCAAAGCGTAACTCTAGAATCCATGTGCTATGTCAGCATGATGAAAAATTATCATTAAATGCCTGCTTTTGTTTAACTGCAGAAATAGAATGAGAAAAAAATCGATACTACTACTGAAGATTCTGAAATACAAGCATAACTCGTTTTATTGCACTTCACCTTATTGTGCTTTGAAGGTATTGCATTTTTTTACACAAATGGAAGATTTGTGGCAACTCTGTACTGAGCAAGTCTATCAGCACCATTTTTCCAACAGCATGTGCTCACTTCATGTCTCTGTGTCACATTTTGGTAATTCTCACAATATTTCAAATTTTTTCATTATTATGTCTGTTATGGTGATCTATAATCAGTGATTTTTGATGTCATTAATGTAATTGGTTTGGGGCACTATGAACTGTGCCAATATAGGACTGCAAACTGAATTGATAAATGTTTTGTGTGTTTGGACTCCTCCACTTACCAACTAGTTCCCTATCTTTTTCTTTCTCCTCAGGGATCCCTATTCCCTGAGACACAATAATATTGAAATTTGGCCAATTAATCCTACAATGGCCCCTAAGTATTCAAGTGAAAGGAAGAGTTGCATGTCTTTCCCTTTAAATCAAAAGCTTGAAATGAGTAAGCAATACTGAAGTTGAGACAGGTTGAAATCTAGGCCTCTTGCTCCAAAAAGATAACCAAGTTTTAAATGTGAAGGAAATGTTCTTGAAAAAAATTAACAATGCAACTCCAGTGAACACATGAATGCTAAGAAAGCAGAACAGCCTTACAACTGACAATGGAAAAATTATAGTGGCCCAGATAGATCAAATCAGCTACAACATTCCCTTAAGCCAAAGCCTAATTCAGAGAAAACCCTTGACTCTCTTCAATTCTATTAAGTCTGAGAGAGGTGAAGAAGCTGCAGAAAAAAGTTTGAAGCTAGCAGAGGTTGGTTCATGAGGTCTAAGGAAAGTAGCCGTCCCTATAACATAAAAGTATTAGGTGAAACAGTAAGAGCTGATATATTAAATAGAAACTGCAGTAAGTTATCCAGAAGATCTAGCTAAGATAATCGATGATGCTGACTACAGTAAACAACAGATTTTTCACTGTAGATAAAACAGCTTTTTATTGGAAGAACATGCCACATAGGACTTTCATAGATACCAAGGAAAAGCCAATGCCTGGCTTCAAAGCTTCAAAGGACAGGTTGACTCTCTTATTCAGGGCTAATGCAGCTGGTAACTTTAAGCCAATATTCATTTACCATTCCCAAAATCCTAGCACCCTTAAGAATTATGCTAAATCTACTCCGCCTGTGCTCCAGAAATGGAACCAGAAAATCTGGATGACAATGCATCTGTTTACAGCATGATTTACTGAATATTTTAAGCCCACAGTTGAGATCCACTGCTTAAAAAAATGCAAAAGATTCCTTTAAAAATATTACCACTCATTGACAATGCACTTACTCACCCAAGACCTCTGATGGAGATGCACATGGAGATTAATGTTATTTTTATGCCTGCTACCATGACATCCTTTCTGTAGTTCATAGATCAAGGATTAATTTAGCTTTTAAGTCTTACTATTCAAAAATACGTTTCTTAAGGCTACAGCTACCTTGGATAGTCATTCCTTTGATGGATTTGGTAAAAGTCGATTGAAAATTTTCTGGGAAGGATTCACCATTCTAGATGTCATTGAGGACATTCATAATTTGTGGGAGGTCAAAATATCAACATTAACAGCAGTTTGAAGAAGTTGATTCCAACCCTCATGGATGACTTTGAGAAGTTCAATACTTCAGTGAAGGAGGTAACTGCAGATGTGGTAGAAATAGTAAGAGAATTAGAATTAGCACCAGAGCCTGAAGATGTGACTAAATTACTGCAATGTCATGATTAAACTTTAATGAGTGAGCAGTTGTTTCTTGTCGATGAGCAAAGAAAGTAGTTTCTTGAGATGAAATCTTACTAATGGTAAAGATGCAGTGAACACTATTGAAATGACCGCAAGATATTGCCTAAATTTAGTTGATAAAGCAGCAGCAGGGATTTAGAGGATTGATTCCAATTTTGAAAGAAGTTCTACTGTAGGTAAATGCTATCAAACAGTGTGGCACGCTACAGAGGAATCTCTTGTGAAAGAAGAGTCAATCGATATAGTAAAATTCATTATTGTCTTATTTTCAGAAATTTCCACAGGCATCTCAGCTTTTAGCAGGCACCACCCTGATCAGTCAGCAGCCATCAATATTAGGGCAAGCAAGACCTTTCACCAGCAAAATGATTGACTAACTGAAGGCTCAGATGGTCCTCAGCACTTTTTAGCAATAAAGTATTATTTAATTAAGGTATGTACACTTTTCAGACATAATGCTAATGCACAGTTAATAGTCAATAGTATAGTGTACACATAACCTTTATATACACTGGGAAACCAAACATTTAGTGTGACTCACTTCATTGCAATACGCACTTTATTGCTGTGGTCTGGATTTGAACCTGCGTATCTTTCAAGTATGCCCTATATAGAGTCTAGTTCTCATTTTTCCTTTATAACTCACTGTGAAGTAGTTGTCCATAGACCAAATATGACTATTTTGTATTAAACTAAACTCAAAAGCTTGTCTCTTTCATAGGGCTAGGAAAGAAAAGGAAAGGAGAGGAGAGGAGAAGAGACGAGAAGGAAGAGAAAAAGGAGTTAGCTCTTGACTTTCAGTGTACAATGATTCCAAAGGAGTTTTATACTCATTAAAAATATTTTAGCACTAATAGACTAATACTCATCCTATATCTTCTCCATGATTTATTTTCAGCTTAACAATAGAATATGGCCATTGTGCCCAGTCTAGTTTTAACAGGAAAGGGAAAACCTCAAGTAAGATAAAAATAAGAAAACGATGGAACTTCCATTTCACTCAATAAGGTATGAGACAGAAGGAAAAGTGTCTTTGTAATTTGGGGAGACACATCTAGATGGGATGTTAAATTGTTAATGGAAAATGGATGCCAAATGAGTGTACAGATTAAAAAAGAAAAAAAAGAAAAAGAAAAGAAGCAACATATTGATCTCCTCCGATGTGATCAGTAAAGTGTTTCCTTCCTTAGCAACTCAGTGTGGTAAGATGTTTCTATCCCCATTGTTTACTTAAATAAACCAAACTAGTAAAGTTATTTACGCCAGTATTCATTATTTGTTCATTAAGTTATACATGCTATCACAAAAATAATTTGAATAATTTTAAGATCTTTCAACAAATGAGCAATGGAGGTGAATCTAGAACACATAGGTGTTTGATATAAATCTTTTTGGTCTGTCCAGATATTATACCATAATTCCTTAGGCAGAGAAAGGGTATTAATATCTAGGTAAATATGTTTATTATGGATTCGTCTTTTCTCTATCCAAAACAGTTTAAAGTTACTAGTTTGAAATTGAAGTCAAGATACTAAAGCTGATTTTGTCTATCTTCCAAGAGTAGCTGAAATTAATGTAAGTCATTAAAGAGCTATTTGCATATCTAAGAAAAGTCATCACCTTTTCAGAATGACACAAGTACATCCAGTAAAACTCTTAACTTCACACAGAAATAGGTCTCCTCAGCATTGTAGTCCCTTCGGTGGTCATTTCTGTAGCTCACATACTTCCAAACTTTTTTTTTCATTAATATTTTGATGGAAATTTCTAGCCTGACCAGGTTCAGCCACCACAAAAGGCACTGCAAAATCAAATCTAAAAGAAAATCACCTCTCAAGCTTTAGCTACCATGACCCAAGGCTGTCAGGAACTAAAAAAAAAAAAGAAAAAAGTGCATTTTTACACCTTTAATTTCAGGTACTTGTTCTATATAATTATGTTTTTAAAAGCTTCATATTCATTCTTTATATTTAGAAGAGAGGGAGTCTTATGTTAAAATCTCCCTGTGAAATATGTCCACTGTGAATGGGTCCTAAAATGCACTAGGGTATAAATTTCCCCAGAAGAAGTCTTAAACCATTCATTATCCATGAGGAATTTGTACATAAATAACCAAGCTCATTCACACCTTAATGGTTTTCATTATTTCCTTGGTAGAATTAAGTTTCATTTGGCTATATTGCTTGTGTGAAAACATATCATTTATTGAAATGTCCTCAATCTCCCATATATATTATTATTATTACTACTTGCACTCGAAGCTTTCTTAAGATCTATTTCTGGAAGAACTCTAACTAATATTCATATTTAGCTAGATGATCTCAATATCTGTTTCCAGAACTATTTGTAAAAGACCTAGATATCTCAAAAGAATATATTTGCCAACCTCAGGCCATAAGCTTCAAGTACCCCCTTATCAATATGCCTCACTTAAAAGAATGATCTAGCAAATATTTTCTGAATTAAATTCATTTTCCTAGACAGCTATAACAATAGACGTTTGAAAACAAAAAAATATTAAAGCTAGAGAGTGCCTCCTATAATCCTCCTATTTTCAGAGAGACAATAGAAATGGAGCCTTTAACCAAGTGTCCTGGTTGTTTGCTGCCCTCTTGATTGGCCAATTGCTGTCTCTTTGCCTACTGCGAGACACTTGCCCCCAGTAATTCAACCTTTCAATACTGTTCTCTGTCCTCTTATTTATTTTAGTGTGGACAACACTTAAAAAATATCAATTCCTTAAATTCTTGAAATACACTTTGAATGTTGGGACTAAAAACTTTCTTGAAGTCAAGTATCAAACTGGAGCATGCATAATTTAAAAACTCAGAGTCTTTTTCATCATGTTACACTTCTTCTGCTTAAAAATGAATACACTCATATATAGATACACATCAAAACAAGTTGCTAACACTTCGTAATAGGTATTTAGTATTTGTGTTCTTGTAAATTCTGATGAATAAAACCTCTGTTTTCCCAGTCACTGATACATTTTTCATGAACTATGTTAAATTGGGCCACTTAGTTAACTTCTCTAGATTTCAAAAAACAAAACAAAATAAAGGGTAAAGTAGTACCCAATTAATGGCATTGTTTCAAGTATCCAACAAAATAGTAAACCTAAAGTACTTGACATGATTCCTGGAGTATAACATGCCACTCAAACTGGAAATTATTGTTATTTATAATATGAATAAATGATTTTTAAATGGTATATCAAAGAGGCTTTGAAAAGACAGAGAGTGTGACCTGTAAAGCTAGGCAGTTTTTAGAATAGGGAATGATATCCCCCTATTATTCTTGCTTAAGGAAAATAAAACTCTAGATATTCCTGGGAATTCTATCATCAATGCCTTTGACGTTAGAGGTCATACACTGATTCAGTGACAGTGACATTCCCTTGAAATACAGGAACCCTCAAAAATATTTTGTATGAATAAAACTCTCTTTAGCAAATTTAAATGTTGGAGCCAAGCAAATTAGAAATAGAAACAAACAGAGTATTCATGTAGCATGAAACAAAGAAGTGTTATTAAGGTTAGATGTACTCTGCACTTTTACCATAAATCATTTTAGTTCTGTTGGCAAATGTAGACGGAATTCATAAGAGGTTTTCAATGATGCCTTTGACACTGAAGCTATAACCATAAAATAAGTGCAACTAAAGCAAAAAACAAAATCCATTTACAGAATTTTGTCCTTTGAGAGGAGAGTTTGGAGAGGTATTTTAAGAAAAGCAAACTTGATTTCAAATAGAAAACAGTTTAGAAAAGATATTGTCTTATGCTTTGAAAAATCACAACTATGTCCTTAGTAAAATCTACATACAGTTCACATCTGTTTAAAATTGAAGAGAGCTGTCCTATCAGATGCTACTCATTCTCTCAGCATGAACAATGACTTGAGGATGACTAATATGATCTGGCAAGTACATGACACATTAGTTTTCTGAGAGTCACTGCTGGGTAGAATGTGAAGATAATATGGGTAGGTTGAACACATATGCATTTCATCTCTGAGTATTCAATGCCCTTTGACTGAATTGTTGACTTGAATCTCACCCATTCATCAGATTTTGATGGTAATATAAGTCATGAACCTTGGTTTTGTTAATTCAACTGAATTTGAAGTTAGCGTGTGGCAACAAATCACAATACAGTATAATGTGACGTAAGGTCAAGAATGCCATATGTTGTATGAGAGGAGGGTGCACCAAATCTCCTTCACAGAATTAAAAAAAAAAAAAAAAAAAAAAACACCTGCTGGGAATTCTGCAAAAGAAAGAACTTTCAGTCTTATTACCTTCAGGGCTTCAGGTGCTTGCAGGGAGAAGATTGGGAGAGAGAGGTAAACTCTCTTCTCATTCCCAGATCCCAACACTGGCAACTAACCTTCTTCCTTCTACCAGAAAAAAGGAGAGGGTTGGGTAAGGAGAGAATAAGGTATGGAGAAGCAAGACAAAAAGGAAGAAATGGGTGCTCTAAGATAAAATCAAGGACACCCTAAATCTGCATTTCTCTGCTCAATTCCATGGTTTCTAGCATTGTTGTTTATTAGCTACAGTAGACATCAAGAGACTGATAATACAAATGGACAATGGCTAGACCATACAGAAATATAGAACTCTGACCTACCATGTGCAGCAGCAATCAGTCCAGGAAGCCAAACAACCTTTGAAGAAAGCAATATGGAGATACCTCAAAGAGATACAAGTAGAACAAAAGACAAAACTTGGTCAGCAAATGCTAGCTTACCTAAGTGTTGCTGCTGCTTCAACCTTAGAAACAGGCAAATACTCTACCCTAAACAATCATGTATCATTGCAACATTCAGTTAACTCCAGCATCACTGTGCAAAAAAGCCTCCAATCAGTACATATCTGAAGCCTTACCTTTTTTCCATGATAAAATTTTACAATTCCCCTGCCTGCCTTGGAGTTTCTGCCAAGTGATGGTAGCTGACTCCCTTGCTAATCAAACTCTGAATAAATATTCTTTGCTTTCATTTATTTCTACATTTGGGTGGTATTCAATTATTTCTACATCACTTTCATCTGGGTGATATTTATTTCATTTCTACAACCTTGTCACTGAAAAAAGTCTCCTTGATGGTAGCAATCAACGAAATTTTACCAGGGCCTAAACTAGATGGTATGAAAACACTAAATTTCATTAATTTTTCTCAGAAACAAACAAAAGTAAAGATTAGTAAAGTTTTACTTTGGGATTCAAAGTCCCACTGCTGGACACTATACTAATTATTTTATTTAATATTCAAGACACATCTAGAAGATAGATATTACTTATCCCATTTTATGTATGTAGAAACTGAGGCTTAGGATGCTAAGTAACTCTATGGCAATTGTTTTATTATTATTATTATTATTATTAAAGCTGATATTTGGCAGAGCTAATATTTCAACCCACTTTAAACTGACTCTAGAGCCAAGAGTTAAACTACTCCAAGAAGGTGAAATAGTGCAGTGATTAAGAAATGAACTCTGGAGTCAGAGGGCCTAGAAGGAATTTACCAGGTGTTGATAGTTGCAAAAGTTGCTTCCCCTATTTTCACCCCAGTTTTCTTATCTGTAAAATAAGAAAATAATTTCTACCATATAGGAATGTTGTGGTAAGTTACTACATATAAAGCATTATAAAGAATAATTCCGGAATGTCAGTAATTATGAAAACAAAGATGAGAAATCTGAGGAGGAGAATGAGGAAAGGAAGAAGAAATAATGTTCTGTTTTTATCCCGTTCTCACGAGTTAAGATTTCACCTCTTGGTGCCAGTTGTGCCCCAAATTAAAAATGTACGTCATTTAGAAATCTCAGAAACAGCATCATGGTGAGAAGGCTAGTTTCAGCCTAACTATGAAGCCTCACTGTTATTAATTTGTATTTCATGCACTGGTCCCAATTCTTTCACCACCCTTGGTTACAATTTCTATGGGAAATGTACCTGAAGTCTGTTACCAAAACTGGAAATGTAGCTTTTCCAGCTCACTCCCACATCCCTAGACCTTGGGGATTTCTTCATTTCTCCAAGGTGAGTGAGTATGGGGTCTGGGACATTACCCAGCAGAGGTACAATAATTCTGTGTATACTTACACAGTTTGTAAAAAGAGGGAAGGCTGTGCTTTTTATCCTCATGTAAATTGATTCTCCATGCATTCTGCTTAGATTGCTCACTGAGAAAATGATAAGTTAGAGACATCTACCCTAATACAGTGTTGTGGTTTGCATTCTTTAAAAATTAAATTAAATTTAATCTCTCAATTTATAATTAGAATATTTGAGCTTCAAAGAAATAATCTAGCAAAACACTGTGATTTTTCAAAATGTGCTTTAATTTGAAACCTCTCGTATTTCAGAAAGCATCAGAGTCAAGAAATAATGACAGAAAACACTCCTTGTATTATTAGGCTTATCATATTTAAGAAATTTGTCCTTTTCCTTACTTTGTGTCTATCTTAATACCATGTCAATAATAACCCTTGGAGAGTTCCCTTCACAAGTAATGAAGGCTTTACAATATCCTTTAAGAAACAAAGGGAAAAAATGCATAATTCAGAAGCATATTTTAAATTTTAATATAAAACCCTCTTTAGTGTCTTGCCAGCAGATGTTTTAAGAGGACTTTATCAATAAATAGAACTCATGAGTAATATCAGATGTTTGTAGATTTTCTGTGATAAGTTCTGAGGATGGTTGTTACCTTGGCAACTAGAAATCAGAACAGTAGTGAACAAATGTTTTCCTCCCAAGTGATCAAAATTGGAGTAAACTATAAATAGACAGGGAGTACCCTCATTGCACATAGAGACTGGAAAAGGAAAAGAATTGTGGAATTGAATTTTGATTATGCTGTTTGCTTGCTTTGTGCCTTTGAAGGAAATATTTAATAACTTCCTCATTTTAAATGGGGGGAAGTAATAATTAACTTGAAATGTTGTTTTTAGAATCATATAATTAACACATCACACTCCTATGGTGTATGCCAAACATAAATCACACTCATATCTTGTATGCCAAACATAAGTCATCTAAGAAAATATTATAACCATTCTCATCTTTATAATCATCATCATCATCATCATCATCTCTGGTTCCTAGAATATCCAACTGCCTTGGATTGATACATACTGATAAACACAAACAATAAATACTGAGACAAACCAGATTCTAGATAGACTGAAGAATTAGGCATCTCTGATAAAAGGAAGAGCACTTTCGTTATTGCATTACAGAAATCTATTCAGAGAAAAAGAATAACATTTATCAAGGGTCTCTGTCAGGAAGAGCCATGAGGTACTTTGGGAGACTTAGCTCTTCCAATAGCTCAATGTCAGTTCCCAGTCCCCACAGTAAATATACAATCAAGAGTATAGCAGCAATTTTAAGGAAAAATACATAGCCCATCTTCCAATCAGATTGCTTTCCACACATTCTATACATTTAGAAATTTGGAGTCCATCCTACTAGGTACTAGATATTTTATCCACAGTATTTAGTTCAATCCTCACAACACCTGTATAAGTAATAATAGATAATAACTAATTTTCCAAGAGCTATCAAGCTAAAAGGGGTTAGAGAATGATCACCAATGAAACCAATAAAGGTAAGTGTTATGGTTTGAATGTATTTCCCAAAAGTTCATGTGCTGGAAACTTGGTTGCCATAGTGGTAGTGTTACAAAATGGAGTCTTTGGGAGGTAATTGTCTCTGGCCTCATGAATGGATTAATGCCGGAGTGGGTTAGTTATCTCCAGTGATTGGCTCTTTTCCTATCTTCTGTACTCTCTTTTGCCTTCCTTCCTTCTGCCGTAGGGCGACCTTCACCAGGCGCTGGCCACATGCTCTTGGATTTCTCAGCCTCCAGAATTGTTAGCCAAATAAACTATTGCTTATAATTTACCCAGTCTATGGCATTCTGTTACAGCAGCAGAAAATGAACTAAGGCAATAAGCAAACTTTTATTTGGTTGTAGAGTTATGTGCATGGTATAAATTAATATAATAATATTAGTTTTTTTTTCTTTTCTTTTTTTTTTTTTTAGTTTTTGGAGTCAGACTCTATTGCCCAGGCTAGAGTGTAGGGGCATCATCATAGCTCACTGCAACCTCAAACTCCTGGGCTCAAGCAATCCTCCTGTCTCAGCCTCCCAATTAGGTGGGACTATAGGCACATGCCACAATACCTGGCAATATTAGCTTTTCAATTATTTTTCTCTATTTTTTTTTCTTTCACAGCACACGCAGACACAGTCACAGGCATAAAAGGTCTGTTCGGAAAATATTCAGCCATTTTTAATACAATGAGAACAGTTTGGGCGGCATGCATGTAACCTGGCAGCCAAGAAGAGGGGACCGAGTTGCACATGTGTGAACAATGACGACTTCACTGTACCAGTCAGTGGGGCGCTAGACGCCATTGAGTGAGCATGTGTATTGTGTAGCCATCATGTTTAAAATGACTGAGTGAGTAGAGCAATGAATCTGCAACAAATTTTGTGTTCAGCTTGAACATCACTCCACGGAAACTATTTGGATAATTCAGAAGGCTTTCAGGGATGATGCAATGAGTGCCATGCAAGTAAAAGTGTGGCACAAATGCTTCAAAGATGATCAAGGATTTTTTGAAAGTGATCCACATTCTGGAAGGCCTGCAAACAAGCAGAACACCTGAGAATGCTGAACACATATGGATTAGGTTAAGAGACACTGGGAGGACTGTGTGAGGTCCCAAGGTGCCTATTCTGAAGGAGACTGAGGCGTCATTGTCCTATGTACAATGTTTCTTGTATCGTCTTCAATAAATGTCACTATTTTTCCTATTACATGCTGGATACTTTCCAGACAGACCATGTACATGTACTCACAAACAGTGTTTATTATACTAAAATCAAATGTTATAGTAGTTTGTTATCTTTTTATAAATAATTCATTTATTCAATCAATTTAAAAAGTAAATTACAAATGGTCAATGGTTATGCTATAATGAAGAATATGTCTTGTCTTTGCCCTTGGTTTTAGACACAGAGCTTCAAAACCCTTGAAATATTCTAAATGATAGGAGTGTTTTTTGTCATTTGTAAGAAGACTCTTTTGACCACACCTGAGTTTATTCTAATTAGGTGAGTCAAGATGGACCACTAGATAGTTTTGAGGAAAGGGTTGGCCACACCAGCAAGACCAAATGCATGACTAGTACTTTCAGGCTCACCCCAATCCCATCATCACTTCCGAGAAGGGAGAGGACTCAAAACTGAGATCAATCACTTGACAAATCACTTAATAAGACCTCAGTAAAGCTCTGGATATCCAAAGCTCAAAGAGCTTCCTGGTTGGTAAACACATTAATGTGCCTGGAGGATTATGCACCCTGGCTCCATGGGGAGAGGGGATAAAGCTCTGCATCCTGTACCCTCCCAGACCTTGCCCTATGTGTCTCTTCTATTTGGCTATTACTGAATTGTATCCTCTATAGAAAAACTGTTATCAGCATTCAGTACAGTGCTTTCCTGAGTTCTATGATTCATTCTAGCATTCTGTTAAAATTAATGGAATCATGGAAACCTCTGAATTCATACCCAGTCGGTCAGAAGTACAAGTGGCCCAAGACTTGCAACTGGCCTCTTAAGTGAGGGCAATCTTGTTGAGGATTGAGCTTTAAGCCTGTGGAGTCTGGCGCTAACTCTGGGTAGTTAGTTTCAGAATTGAATAGAATAACAGGATATCCAGTTAGTGTCAAAACATTGTTGTCAAAGCAGTGATTGATACTAAAATAATAATATGAGACTCAAAGACTTACTCCCTTTCCAAATAAGTTCATGTGTGAGACAACATTACAAAAGGAGAGCATTTGAATCAGTTTGCTAAAAAAGCCAAATCAAGGTGACTTTGGAGTAATGCAATTTGCTTACAACTAAAACTCTTACCCCTAGGAAATGTGATTCACCTCAGTCACCAATTTTATTCATTAGACTTTACTCCAAATGAATTGCAATTTTTTTTCCAAAATCAAACTGGTACTTTAAGTGAAAAATTGTGCCATATTTGAGAAAATTCACAACAATTTGCTTAAGGAAAAATAACAGTTTAGAGTGGAAAATGAATCTCCTGAGCACCTCCAAGCCAGTAGTAGATAGAGCATGGACCATTAACCACCAACAGTTAATGAGAACAAAGCCATATTCGCCCAATCTAAGTGCTCCCTGCAGCTACTAGCTTTGTGCTGACATGTGCCTGACATTCAGAGAAGCTGTATCTCCTAGTGGAGGTAATGGAGGCAAGGTATTAAAAATGAGTTAATTTAATCTCAATATAGTCTAGTTCACTGCAATTTTTTATGTCTCGTTAATCTCAAGGTCCTAAATCAAGATTACTCAAGCAACTGTACAAGTAGAGGAGGGAAACAGCAACCCACTCAGATACTGACAAAACAACACCTTGTAACCCTGGGAAGCACTCAGGCTTTATAATCAGAACATGTGGTTATGAGTCACTACCACTTATCAGTAGTGAAATTTGTGCCAACTCACTTAAATTCTAGAATTTCAAATTTCTACTTGGTAAAATGAGATTAACAAATTATAGTTCACATGGTTTTAGGAAAATTAAAAGTAACAAGCTCCTGAAAGTGCTCTGTGAAATGCAAAACTCTCTGCACAATTTTGACATGTTTTTATCCTCTTAATCACACAACATGTACTTTTTATGCTATATCTACTAGATGCAATTAGACAATAATTAATAACCTTTTCAATGATAAAAGTAAATATTGTCATTGACCTTGTACCAATTTTTAGGGAAAAAAGTCAAAACAAAATGAAGGGGAGGAAAATATCCCACCATCTCTGAAAATCTGTTGTCATTTTTATGTAATAAGAGATAATATTAATATTAAATATATTTTAATAGTTAAAATAGTAAAAATAGTAATAGGATGAAAGTGATATTGCCCTATTTATAATTGCACAATTTTAACTGTAAAGTATGTATAACGTGTCACTATATTTATAGCATATCAGTGGTCTAGAATCAAAATTTATAAGATATCATCTATAAAGAAGAAATACTTCTAAGAATAGATTAGGCTAGGAATCCAGAGTAAATTTATTTCATCACTACTTTTGGGGTTAGGTTTGATGATAATATTTAATTTTCCTCTGCTCAATTATTCAACTAAAAAATGAGATGATTATCATAGTCAAATTATTGCAAGCCCATTAAATTTTTTTTTTCTTTTTTTCCTCTGATTTTTTTTTTATTTCAGCATATTATGCGGGTACAAATGTTAAGGCTACGTATATTGCCCTTGCCTCCCCCAAGTCAGAGCTTCAAGCATGACCATCCCTCAGATGGTGCACATCGCACTCATTATGTATGTATATACCCATCTCCTCCTCCCCCCTCCCGTCTGTCTGACACCTGATAAATGCTGTTCCTATGTGTCCACTTAGGTGTTGTTCGGTGAAACCAATTTTCTGGTAAGTACATGTGGTACCTGTCTATCCATTCTTGGGATACTTCACTTAGTAGAATGGGTTTCAGCTCCACCCAGGAAAATACAAGAGGTGCTATATCACCATTGTTTCTTATAGC
>CAUYRT010040233.1:0-28043 GCA_963574885.1 Lepilemur ruficaudatus
ACAGAGTAGATTTTTGAATGTAACAAGATAAGTCAACTTGAGTGGTAATATATTTTGGGAAATCAGCTCACTACAAATTGTGACTGTAAACATTGTACTGTAAATGCTTTGTAGTTTTCCCCCAATTAAAAAAAAAAACACAGTTTAGTATGCCGTCGGTATATGCAATTTTTATTTGCCAATTTAAACACAAGAGTGATGGGGAAGAGTCAGGCTGGTCTGACATCGTGACAGATATCCGGGTTCAAATCTTGAGCCTACACTACTCCAGCTGCGAGACCAAGGCGGTTCCTTGTCCTCTCTGACTGTCCATGCTTTCCATGGTGATACGGAGACGCTAACAGCTGCTTTACCGGGTGACGCAAGGCACAGGTGTGATGATGGAGGAGGACGCTTGGTACTTTGACGGCCCATGGAAAAATCTTACTAAAAGGCAGCTATTGTTGCTCTCCTGATAGGCATCAAACCCGATTTCTCCCAAAGCAGCGGGTGCTTTCTGGGTGCCCTCTGCCCTGCTGACCATGAAAATACATAAATATTATTTAGCATTGCTCCTAACATTGAGGAAGCCACAGAGCACAGGAGACGTGCATGCACAATCTCCCAAGATTGGACCTGGACCCCACCGAGGAGCGGCCTTTGCCCTAGGCAGGACGGGGAGAATGCCCACACGTGTCCGGGGCCGGTTCTGCCTTCTAGAAAAGATGCAATCGTGGGCCTCAGATGCCAAGAATCTCTTGAATTGCTTGGATGGCAACTCCAGGGTGAGGAATCAGAACATGCTCTATCTAAAGCTCTCGGCACCCTTGCGTTCTCTGGGATGTAAACAACAGAACCCCCCACTCCAAGTGGCTGGAACACGCAGGGACTCGCCTGACCGCGTGTGCCCAGGCCGGGCCCGGTTCCCGCCATGCTGCTCGCGTGGCCTCCGCCTGCAAGACAGCGGGCCGCGGTGCCTCCAGCCCCGACACACAGCACGAGAAGAAAGTGAATCATTGTGCCAAACTTCATTCTCCCGAATGCCCCTGAGAACGTTGCCTTGTCTGCCGCTGCTTTGCTTCCCCCCACCAAGCCACCTTGGGGACACCCTGTCGTCAACTTCCCCGGAGACTCGAGGACCTCCTGGCTGAGGGGTGAACGCAACACGGGGCTCTGCGAGGAAAAAGGGCGGGGAGGGCGCGGGCCGCAGCCAGCAGCGTGCCTTGTGCTCTTTGCACCCGGCAGTGCCAGAGCTCACGCTGGACTGCAGGCGGCCCCGAGCCAGTGCCTGCTTTCCTCCACTAAGTCATTTTAAATTAAGTCCACAAAGTGAATATCAATGTTTTATTCCACTGTGACAGGCTGTCAGTAACCTTAAGGAGCGAATTTGATGGCGGGTTTTTTTGTTGTTGATGTTGTTCTTGTACATTTTTTGGCATCCCCTCACAGAAGCATAGAAAATTCTCTTTGTACTGGCCCCGTAAGAGCCTTCCTCCAAGAGAAATAGAACATCTCCAGACACAGGATGTGCAGCCCAGGCAAAAGTGGCCGCCGCATCCTCACCGCACATCAAAGGGAGACAGCCGGCTCTCGTGGCCGCGACTGTTAGTCACAATATTGCGAACAGTAACAATTAAGTGCCACGCTGCGCGGCAGAGACGCTCCAAATTGGTCACCCAACAAACAAACGCGTTTCTCATCTCCCTGTTAATTCCCAGCCTCTCCCCTGCGCCTCCCAGATCCACATCCGGTTCCAGAGAGCCGTGGTGGGGAGAGGTGCACACAGGATGGGCTGGGACGAGAGCGTGTTTTTCTAGAACTCTTCTCACAGAGCTTTCCTACTTTACTTTAGAGAAGTACTGGCGTTTCAGAGCAAATGCAGAGAAGCATTTCAGAGGAGAAACGAGAAACACTGAGCTGTACCGTACAAGGGAGGCTCTTTCTACGTCTCTGGGTGGCACTGGGTGACCAGACTTTGTAGCCTGATCCTGTACCCAGCGAGGGTGAGTCCTGCATCATCCCCCCAGCGCATGCACCTTGAAGAAATGCCATCAGGGACCTGGCCACGTTTTTGCAGAAAGCAGGTACCACCTGCTGTTGAAGGTAGCCTGCGGAACACGGTGCAGACCCACCGCCCTCAAAGCCCGTCTCTGGATGAGCCCCGGGCCCCCCCAGTGCCTCAGTTGCTTTCCCTACTTTTGACCACCATGCCCGCTTCAAATTCTCTCTGCCCTTGGCTTCTACGCCTGGTGCCTTCTCTTGGGGTTATCCTGGAGACAGCCAGGTCCCCTCTCATCTGCGCCCCGGGGCTCTGCGCAAAGCCAATCTTCCAAGATTCCGTCCCTGCCTCCCCCACCGGCGAGGCTCTCTCCCTTCTGTGCTCGGGCTCCAGAGCTGTGCACCTGCAGCCTCCTCCTCCCCGCTCAGGGAACTCCGGCCCGCCCACCTGGTGTCACGTGCACGTCTGCTGCCCCACTAACCACAAGTACCTTGAAGGTGCAGGTTGTATTTGTTTCTTAACAGGCCCCAGCACTGGCCGGTGAGTTGGAACAGAGCTCACGACACATGCCTGTGGGATCCGCCTTTGCTATATGCCACGTCTACGAACCTAGCACCTTGTCTGCAAAGTGGTTTTCGAGCCCACGTCTTTTTTTTCCCTGTTAGTGATCCCCAGCTCTCCTCCCCGTCCCTGTGGGAACTTGAACTCGCTTTTATGTTCTAACAAAGTGCAACTGAATCCATTTGATAGATTGAATTCCAGCAAATTTGAATCCTGGGTCAGTTTCACCCATTCTGGGGGTCAACGCACTCAAAAACCAATGTGGGTTTGAGCGACTCACCGAATGCACGTCCACAGTGAGGGTCCTGGGATAAGTCACAGTCTCTGGCGGGGTCTCGCCCGTGCCTCGTGCACCCCTCATTGCCATGGAGAACTGAAAGTCCGGTAAAAGGGGTGATGTGTTGCCATCAGGCATTTTTGTTACTTTCCTGGAAAAGCATCTTTCCAGGTGCGCCGCGGGCTGTTCTGCAATTCGAACGCTGCCATTCACATTTCAGTTTGTGGGTAGTGAACTTATCATACACCACACGAATGCGTGAGAAGAGGGTTGTTCAGGAGCATTTTCTGCCTAAAAGTTTTGAAATCTATCAGCCCCCCCAACTCTGCAGGGGGTGCTGGGGTGCCTGCCACGGACTCACAGACAGGGGAGTGTGCTGAGATGCTCAGGGGGTTGGCTGGCCCCAACCCAAAGCTGATGAGCTGATTCTGTGCTATAATGTTTATCAGATAGATGCACCAAGATCTATCTGGACCAGAAATAACACGGCTCAACATTCTGCATCTTTATTGTTAGGAAAAGGGTGTATTTGTTTAAATTTGGGAAACATCCCAAAGCGACCACAGTTTTGTGTTTCCTCCAGCACCCACTTGCACGCTATGCCCGACATTCACTCTCTTCTCCATTGTTTTTGGACCAGGGAAAGGTGACACAGAGGGCTCTTAGGTGACTCAGAGGCCAGCTCCTTTCCTCTACCTCTGTGAAGCCCGATGCTGCCAACACACCCACAAATGAACCTGCTTTATTATTCTCACGAGACGTGCGTTATCTGTCGGGCAGATACGCTGCCACGGGAGGGTGTCAGCGCCGTGGCTTGCCACGGAGGGCCAGGAGCTGTGTGGAAACGGAGCTCCCTGCTCTGGGGACTGCGCTCTGAGATCATGTTTTACATCCAGAGCCGTTGTTACGTTCAGGGAAACAGATAATATCGTCCGGGGCTGGCGGAGGTTCACAGCCACAGTTGGATGTAAACTTTCCCCAAACGTCCATATCCTCTGAATGATGGCACCGCTAATGTTGACTTATAAAAAAAGGTTCTGAATGGAATGTTCCCAGATTAAAATATAGTATCTATCTTTATTCACATGATAGTTTATCTCAGATAAAATCTCCAGGCTACATTTTAGGAAGCAGATTCAGTGGCAGGCCACAAAATTTATCTCTCAAGAGAAAGACATGAAAATACATATAAAAGTCGTTGCCATCGGCACAAAAGAGGGAGGGAATTTATAGGACTGCAGCCTTCATCAGATTTGAAAGCCGGGCTCCTCCAGGCACCCCGAATAGCTCTTGCACCGGGAGGCTGTGTTTGACGGAAAGAAAAATGGACCTGAATTAACGTCTCTGGAATATCTACCACGCTCGCTTTGGCCAAGAGCTTTGCCACACACGTATCCCGTTAAGTGATGTGAAATGATTAGGAATGTTCAGCATGCAGAATCTAGAATACAAACAGAAACAACTCCTTCATCCGTGGCCAAAAGCAGCAGTGGCCACTGCTTCAGTCTTTGTTATGTGCTAGGCAGTGTCCCTGTTTTGCAGAGAAGGAAGCTGAGGCACAGAGAGGTTGAGAAACTTGCCTAAGGTCACACAGCTAGTGGCAAACTCAGGGCTCAGATGCAGGTACCGGCTCTGGGGCCAGCGCTTTCTTCTCTCCTCTGGGATGCACATCCGTTGCAGGTGGACGAGCACCCCCTCCTCTCACACGTGACAGCAACCTGCATCTCCACGACCCAGGTCTGGTGTCTTCGCTCCTCCTGTGGTCTTTAATCTGTCCCCAGATTACCTTTTAAGCTTTTTGTGTCCCTAAGATGGCAGGGGCCACTGGACCCTTCTGTAAAGAATCTGATGAAAAAAATAAGGGTTCTTTTCCCCAAAAAATGTTCACTCCAGCTGGCCTTGAAATCCCATTTCCAGGACTACACAGACCCCCTAAAGCTCATCTTTGAGCCTTCAGCTAAGGACCACCCTGAAGGACCCCCTTGTGAGAGCTTGCTCATAAAGACACTACACATTGGTTGGTTTGATTTAGTTTGCTGTGTGCTAATTAATCCTAAATTACCCTCAGATCCACCATGGAGAAATTCTATTGATTGCTATTAAAATTGTTTGTTTTCATCCTGATTCATATTCAAAACTGAATTAAGTTCTGCAGAAAAACGCCCATCAGATGCTTCTACTTAAGGAATAGTATACCATTATTATAGCCTTACCATTCCACCTATTTCTTTTTTTTCACCAGGAGCGAACACAACGCAGGAAGGAAGCAGTGACTAATTGGATAATTACCATGTAAATGAAGGAGGCTGGAATCCATGCAGCCAATAAGAGGCTCTGTCTTGGGCGAATTTCCCCTGGACCCAAGGTGGAGGCAGGATCCCTACGAACAGCAGATTTCCTAGAATCTGAAGGAGTGAAGTGCTTAACTCATCTCTTGATCTGGTTGCTTAAATTGTCATCTGGAGAAATCGCCCTCCCGGCTGTATTACATCCAAATTAAATATATTTGCCCACGAGCCCAGAAGACGAGAGCAAACCCAGCGCCGTGAGCATCACAGTGGGCGTGAGACTCGGGCGGGGTCTCTGCAGTGTAGGAGTGAGCGTGCGGGTGCCAAACCATCTCTAACGCACTACTAACCCTTCCGGGAACGAACGATTGTTGGCTTTTGTTCTAGCAGCTGATCTCTCTCTCTCTCTCTCTTTTTAATGTTTTATTCTTTCCCCGTCGTTGTGTGATCGCCGCCTCTGTGCGGAATTTGCAGTGAGATGCTGCAGACTCGTGGCTGCATCAGAATGCGTGGTGGGAACAGGGCAAGAGACCGACCACCGCGGCTCTCCCTGTGGGTCTCTCACGGCCCAGGGCGACGAGGGGAGCTGGCGCCTCCCGAGCCGTCCCGCTACCCCCCAGCAGGGGAGGGTGCTCTGAGTGTTCTCGCTCCCACTCTGCTCTGTCCTTCCTAATCTCAAAGAAGGAGTGAACAGCAGTTGGAATTCAGCTTTTCATCTCTCTGGTTCAAGTCAGCAGAGCTACTTCAAAAGGCTGTGAGTGGAAGGCGGTCTGGGTGTCTGCGGAGGCTCTCAGATATTTTCGACTTGAGTCGACATTTTCCCTTCTGCAGTGTGACGCGTTAGCCCCTTTCACAGAGGCCACCGGTCCAGCTTTCCTTACTCCAGGGGGAACAGTGTGGTGTGAAGGACTGGGGGAAGGTCCCGTGTCCCTAGAGCACCGTCCCACTCCGGGAAGAGTCATAACTAGCGGGCTCTTGGGGCTTCGCGGAGAGACTCGGAGAAGAAAGTCAGCGTCTTAAAGGGGAAGCTCCTAGGAGCACAGGCAGCCTTGGTGGTGGAAACGTGCGGAGACGGGAATGTCCCCGGTGAGGCCCGGCGGGCAGGGGCAAACAGAAAACAGTGAATGTTCTTGGCGTCCTGCAGTGTGGGCATCTGCGGTGCTGGCACCGGCGGGGCACTGAGCTCAGGGCAGAGGACGGGAGGACAGTGCCACACATTATTGATCACGGTACTTTGAAAATCATTGTTGTTGACATTATCAGCCCCACTGAAGGGCACCAGAGACCAAATTTATTCAGCCACTTTTAACACCACATTATACAAAGCAATGAACAAAATGAACAAAACCCCCGCCTTCGTAGAGCTTACAGTCCATGGAGATAAATTATAGCAGCCACGTGTACGGAGACCTGCCAGCCACTATACGGAGCACTTTTCAGTATATCAACTCATTACTCCTACACACAAGACTAGGCGCTAGACTTTAGTATCATCCTTGTTTGCAAACGAGGAACAGCGGAAAGGGAGGTTAAGTAGCTCAAGTCCCCCCCCCGAGCCGCAGACCTGGAAGTTGACCCGCAGCCGCGGGCTCTCAGAGGGCGTCACAACGCAACATCTCCTGACGTCACGGTTCACCAGATTTGCAAATTTGGATCCCGTGCACAGAACCCTAAAAGCTCCTTGCATGGACCTGCTCCCAGCAACTGGAAATCACATGAGGGAAGGGGAGGGAGGGAGACGCAGGGCGGAGGAAGAACATGCAGGGCGGCACGGTCTGGCTGCTTCCATAAAATAGGACCAGGGCGAGAATCTACACCTCTGAGCTCTGGCTTTCCTATATCCTCCTTACAGAGAAGAAAGTCCCACGCCAGCCACACACCGGCACTGTTATGACATCGTATCAGCAATACTCATGAAATGCTTTGTGCACTGAACAAACACGCAGAGTAGGGATCACTGGAAACAGAACTTACTCCTGCTTTCTTCTGTCTGGGCACATGTCAGTGCTGGACATGACCCAAGTCCCTCATTCACCCCGTGTAGGTTCTTCACACCTATTTCCACAACAGGAGAAACTGAG
This sequence comes from Lepilemur ruficaudatus, assembly GCA_963574885.1. Taxonomy (NCBI): domain Eukaryota; kingdom Metazoa; phylum Chordata; class Mammalia; order Primates; family Lepilemuridae; genus Lepilemur; species Lepilemur ruficaudatus. Next base: position 7,186 of record CAUYRT010040233.1, read on the forward strand.
GCTTAGGACGGTAACACAACCTACCCAATGTTCCACACCCGGAATGACCCTGTTTATCGTCTCACTGTCAGACTTTCACATTTCACATTTCATACAGCGACTTTCTTGAAGTAGAGAAACTGCCTCCTCGTTGGTGAGTGCCTACTGTATACCAAGCACAGTGAAATATCTTGTCATAAGTTTTTCCTTTAATTCTTGCAACGGGTTTTGGAAGTAATGGGATTATTTTACCATCTGATGGGTGAGGAAGTGGGGTTTGGAGAGGATGGATGCCCGTGCGGTGTGAGTCCTCGCAGTTAGCAGCTGGTACGAAACGAAATCTGATCCTTGTGCACCTGACCCAGACTGTCAGTTTTTACCACTGTGCCCACCGCCTGCATGGACACAAGTGTGACATTAATGTCACACTTCAGGACTGGAAATAGGGCAGTGAAACTGGGTTTCTACTGAGATCTTTCTCTCTCCAAAGCCAGAGCATTTGACCCCACAATGGATGTAGAATTTCAAGTTGAAAATTTTGTTTTGTTTTTCAATAGAAGAAGCATATTTTTCCACCCACTGTTTTCTAGCCTCTAGTTTTTCTGAGATGAAATCGTCAGCTCTCTGAGTCATTGTTTACCGTATGTCGCTTGCTAATCCTCACTCCTTTCAGGATTTTCTCCGTGACTTTGGTGTTCAGCACTTTAATTCCTATGGACTCGTGTGTGTTGTTTTCTCCACAGTGACCCTAATCCAGGTGAGCAGATGCTCCCTGTTACGACTGCTGCATTATGAACCCTCCCAGAATGAGGTGGCTCAAGCAACAGCGACCATTTGCTCATCCCCCCCAGTTTCTCTGGGTAGGAAACAGGACGGGCACAGCAGGAACAGCTTGTCCCTGCTCAGTGACCTGCACAGCCTGGGCGGGGAAGGCGTTAAGCTGAGGGTAACCCGAGAGCAGGTGCCGGAGACGCCAGGGACGTCCTCGCTCATGTGCCCGGCGGCCGGTGCTGGCTGTCAGAGGGGAGAGCGACAGAGCCGCCAGCAAGAACGCCCAGGTGGCCTTTCCACGTGGCAGGAGGGAGCCTGGGTTCTAAGAGGGAACACCCCAAGCTCTATCACTTTTTGTGACTTGTCTCAGAAGTCACCAAGTGTGGCTTTCCTGCATTCGTAAGTCCTGCAGACCTCAGGTGGAAGGAATGCAGACCCTCAGAATCTGCAGTGATGGGCCCTAAAGGGGAGATGAAGGAGTCAGCTCCTTAGAATCCATAGGACCTTCTTCGTTAGGGTGAGCCCTGGCAAGGAACAAGGTGACCCCACGTTCCAAGCTGGCAGTTAGATGGAGGACATAATGATTAATCAAAGGGGCATTAGCACCAAAAGACCTAAAATAAGACCCAGTCAGTTGAAGCAGATTGTATTTTCCAAATATGACCTCGACGACATGTGCCACCTACGCTCTTCAAAAACATCGTTATTTCTTCCCCTTGAAGATAGGCAGGTTCGAGGTCATCTGTGACCACAGAATGTGGGGGGAGATGCTGCATTCCCCTCCAGACCAGGCCAGAGAACACAACGCCGCTCTGCCTTGCTGGCTGAGACCCTTGTTTTCAGACCCCTTAGTGGCCAAGCACAAAACTCGACTGTCCTGGAGCCACCACCATGGGGTGGCCTCACTCGCAAAAGCCACGGCCGGCCATGTGACCGAGCCATTTTGCACGTCTGGCCAGCTGAGCTTCCAAACGATGGCAGCTCCAGCTGACATCTTGTGTGAACAGCGTGGAAGATTCCAAGTAGGAACTGCCCAGTTGACCCCACCCCCCCAAATTCCGGACCCACAACATTGTGAGAAAAACAATTTTAAGCCTCTCAGTGTGGGGAGAATTTGTTACTCAGCAATCGAAATTAAAACACGGTCTCGGTGGCGCTATCTGACACACAGCAACCCGGGTGACAATGGGATCACTACGGACACAGGAGCAGAGGATCTGCTGCCACAAACACGCAAACTGCACCTCTCCACCCAATGTTTTAACTTGGAAAGGGACAGAGGAAGGTGACAGAAATCTGAAGGTCTGAATCTTTATATAAAGAGACTGAACTTTACCCCCCTAGACTGAATACTTAAATGATTTCACGCAACTAACTGCAGCTTTACTGCCATGCACCAAACTTTTTCTCCCATTTCTTATGCAGCAAACAGGGACTCCTGAGGAAGGCTGGCGCGGCTCTGTGCCAAGAGCAGCAAGCCAAGGAGGCAGCCTCCGTGCACCTGGGGGAAGTGTGAATAGATCTGTGGCCCCGACCCAGACGCGTCAGCCAGGAGGAAGGTGGAGGTAGACCCCCCTAAGACAGCGGCGCAGGCAGTGGCGGTCACCTTCACAGACATCATCGGCCGACGTCCTTCAGAGCAATCGGACGGGAGCGTGACAGCTTAGGAAGGGACTGCAGGGCACGTCCCGTCTTCACCCCTTGTGATCTGAGCCTGGGTCTGTGCACAGCTCACTCATCCCACCCGAGTAAGAAAAAGACACAAACGAAGGAGCTCATTGAAATCAACATGTTCAAGAGTATCGCCTTGGCTTTTAAGTTATATTAAAACAGAAACATTATAGCAACTTGGGCTTTCCTGAAACTTAATTACTGCATCTTCCAAAACAGGCGAGAAGGTTTCTTCCGTCCTTGGTCCCCACCGTCACTCTGAAGGAGCAGCCCACCTCAGGGTTGAGCCTCCAAATACATATGTCGGTTTTGCAGTTAAAAATTCACCTGTTGGGAGACTCAAGGTGGGTGACAGAAGCAGAGGGGCAGCGCAGGAGGCTGGTGTTCAGCATCTGGGCAGGAAATGAGCAATCAATATGCTAAGTAGATGCGAGCGACATGCAAATCAGCACCTAACCTTTCTGCAGGAAATGCCGGCACCCTTTCCACAGGGGCCGAGCAGAGCCCACGGCTGGGGCCTTCTGCACCTGTAGGCTGCAGGCTGGGAAGTAAAGAGAGCTAGATCACTTTTTTAAGAAAGATTTTGAAACAACAAACAGAACATTTTCATCTTTTGTATCTGAGCAACCAGGAAGCTGCACACACATGCACACACACACACACACCTGCTTTCTATCTAACTAGCTATTGTGGAAATAATACGCCACCCTGGTGAGGTTTGTGGGTCAGGGGAGAGGGGAAGTTCCTGTCACATTTGCAAAGAAGAGGCTGTCATTTTCCCCTGCCTGTGGTTTTTCAATACGGACACAGTGCCTATTCAGCCACCCCACTCGCCAATTGGACATTGTCGGGGAAATTATAGGACACGTTTACATTTCCACTCTGTGACAGCCAGCGCTGTGCAGGAAGAGAAGAGGAGGTGTGGGTCAGAGCCCAGGGGAGAAGAAAACCAGATATTTGGAGGATAAGTGAATCAGGACGAGCCTGGTCTTCTAAGGCTTCACACCAGAAACCGCTATAGGGAATAAAAGCAAACTGCTCCCCAGGTCTTTGGGGCAGGTCGGGAGACGTCTGCTCAGGCAGATTTGGTTTTGCCGTCACCCGGCCGAGGCTGCTGGCAGGAAGGGACAGGAGATGGGTGCGGGGTTCAGGCTGCAAGAGTCCAGGTGGGGGACTTGTGTCTTTCTGTTTTCTCACTATCTTTAGTTAATTTTTGAAAGAGTGTGTTAGATGTCATCTTTACCCACAGCACAGGTCTGAGGGATTTACGTGCTATAGCCGAGCCAGCCTTGGCTGGGCTCTTGCCTCTGCTTTGCTGTGTGGCTCGGAGGAGGTGACGTGGCCTCTGTGACCCTCAGTCTTGTCTATCAAAAGGGCAGCCAACTGTTACAACCCCAGCCTGGTGCAGCCACAGCAGCACGTGGCCTGGCAGATGGAAGTGCTGAGCGGATGCTCAGGTTGTCACCAGGGCCCTTCCCATGATCTCCCTCCCCCGGGCTTGGCTCTTGCTCTGAGTCTGAACAGCACGGCCTGGCCCTGGGGAAGCATTTGGTGCAGAGCCCAGGCAATGGCACCCACTGTTACATAGGCCTGTCAGAGGAAATGCCACTGTCTCCCAGAGCTACCTTCTGCCACTTCAGCCAGAGGGATGTCCCCAGAATCCCGGCAGAGCGGCCTCCTGTTCACACATCTTGTGGAACGTCCACTCGGCTTTCAGGAAGGGGCTCCCGCGTGGGGGTTCTCAGCCAGAGGATCCATTCAACCCATTCTGAAACATCTCCAGCCAAGACCCTCTCCTTCACCGCGGGCTGCAGGTTGGGCAAGGCAAACTTGTCTGAGGTTGCGAATCGGAGACTCACGCTCTGCAGGCAGAAGCAAGGTCTTGGTGGCCCCTGCCCAGGCCATCTGCTGCTCTGTGTCCAGGGTCCCACCTGCAGGTGAGATGCCAGCAGCTCCATGGTGGAGGTGTCAGCCTGAAGCCAGCATGTGTCCCCAGCCAGCCCTGCCTCTTGTCCTGAGTTTCATTGTGATGACACCACCATTAGCAAGGGCAGTTTCCTTTGATCCTAATTATGTATTTGCACTCCTGAGAGATTGTAAACCTGGAAGAGAGAGAGATCTACAGCTGGGTTTAATGACATTGAGTGGGCATCCAGGTGACAGGAGGTGGAAGATACTGACCCTAATTCTGAGAAGTTGTACTTTTGCCAGAACCCTCAGAGACACGAATGGACGGGTGCCTGAACAATCTCTTCTTTTGGTGGACAAGAAGAACTCTCTGGAATCCTGGAATTTCAGCCCTATCAGGAGCCTCTAAACCTGCATATGGTCCCATTTCTAGCTTGGCAAGACCCATAATTTAGGACCCTGGATAGTCACAGAGCTTCTGGTGCAATAGAATTTGACATTTGCCATCTGGCCAGACACTGACCCAAAAAGAAAAGGATAAAGGAGGAATTCTGATGGAAACAGATTCTCCCTCTCTCTCTCTCTCTCTCTCTCTCTCTCTCTCTCTCTCTCTCTCCTTCCACCTGTGCCTCATGCTCATGAAGCTGACCTACAACGTGTCTCAGGGTGGTAAGAAGGACCCAGGCTGTGCTCCAAGAGAGGCTGGGGTTCTGCAAACACTGGGTCTTCCCTGAATTTCACCAGGTCCCTAGAAAACTCAAACGTAGCTCCCAAAAGCTTCCAGGGAGGTTGGTGGCACTTTCAAGACACAAAGCCATGTGGAATATGTTCCCCGTGAATCTGTTAATTGCATCCGAGAACAATGCAAACACAGCTTCCAGCCACACCCAACAGCACCCTCTGGACTGTGCTGTTTGCTCAATTCAGCCCTCGACTCGCGGCTGGACGGGGCCACTTCTCCTGGCTGAGTCACCACTGGTCTTCTGCTAACACCGCCAGCGCTCCCGCGCTGGGAAGAAAGGCTCTGGCAACACGGGCGGGAAGCTACTGCGGGCGACGGCACCTCCACTGGAAGGTTAACATGTGCCTCGGGAGACGCTCCTGGGAGGGAAAAGACTACATGGCTGGAGCTGTGATGACGTTTTTGCGCTTTTGGAATGGCTCAGTTGCCACTGTGTCCCAGACCGCTCAGTGCCTTTGTCCTTCCTTCTGGTTCACTTAGCCTGGCTCTGGCACATTTACAAGATGTTCTCTGCCATTACCTATGGTCCAGTAAAGGCAGAGGGAACACGGTGTCCCAGGCGACAGATGCAAGTTTGAACTGTGACTCTTTTGCTGGCAAAGCAGAGCCCCTCTCATCGAGGAAATTATTAAAAGGCGTAAGAGTGAATGAAGCTCGATCCCTGAGATTCCGGGTCACAGACTCCCTGCACAGGATGAGTCACGCTGGCTCCTCAGCCCCACTCCTTGGGCGACTTCGCCCCACCCGTGGTTCTCTTGTTTGTCTCATTGCCGCTTGCACGGAAAGCAAGTTCCCTGGGCCTGGCACACGGAAGTCTTTCTTGGGAGAACTGTCTTGACTTGTATACTTATCTATTTATTCTGTAGAACTCACCAAGTGTGTCAGGATATACAGGGCCATATGGAAATTCTTCTGTAACCAGCACAAGTCAGGAGAAAGCAAAATTTCATAGACCCGTGTATGACCTCACAGTGTCTTCCCGTAGAAAGGAGCCGAAGGGGCTTTGAAACAAGTGTCCGGGCTTTGTGTTGGCTTTGATTTGGAGTAAAACCTGCAGGAGTTCGAGGGCTAGGTGTTTATACAGAATCAAGCTTCCACCACCATCAACAAGCAGGACTTCTTTTATGCTTCATTTCCAAGAAGGGAATCCATTCCCAGGACTTACCTGTTACGAACGTAAGGTTTAATAAGTGGTGGTCTCCAAATAGTATTTCTCACCTCCCTGCCTCACACCATACAACAGAAACTAAATCTGAGTGGCTAAGAGAACTAAATAGAAGTGGGGGCATCATCTACATATGCTGAGGAATAAAATAGAAAGAAATATTAACAACTAATACTAATCTTAGAGGGGGAAGCCATTACTAATTAAAACATAAAGTCCAAAAACCGTAAAGGAAAGAAAGGCATATTCAATCTTTCATTCCATCACGTAAAATCTAAAAAGTAGATCTACCATTTGATCCAGCAACCCCACTACCGGGCGTCTACCTGAAGGAACAAAAGACACTCTATGAAAAAGACACCTGCACTCGAGTGTTTATAGCAGCACAATTCACAACTGCAAAGATGTGGAAACAACCCAAGTGCCCATCAATACACGAGTGGATTAATGAAATGTGGTGTATGTACACCACGGAGTTCTACTCAGCTCCAAAAACAATGTTGATCTAGCACCTCTTGTATTATCCTGGATAGAGCTGGAGCCCATCCTACTAAGTGAAGTATCACACGAATTGGAAAAACAAGCACCACATGGACTCACCATCCAATTGGTATTAACTGATAAACACCTAAGTGCACATATAGTAATAACATTCATCGGGTGTCAGGCAGGTGAGAGGGGGACGAGGGGATGGGTATATTCACACGTAATGGGTGCGGTGCGCACCATCCGGGGGATGGACATGCTTGTAGCTCTGACTCGGGTGGGGTAGGGCAAAGGCAATATATGTAACCTAAATATGTGTACCCCTGTAATATTCTGAAATTAAAAAAAAATTCTGTGTACCATGAACACAGTCTAATGGTGATCAAAAGACACAGGAATAGTTTGCAACATGTACGGCAGGAAAAGACTGGTGCCTCAGACTCACATGATGCTCCTATAACTCAGTAAGAAAAATCTTCTCAGCATAATGGGGAGAAATGGTCAAGGAAGGAGGCTCTTAAAACCAATCTAATGTGGACTTGACACCTAAACGTAAACCTACCCCATCGAGGGTGGCCTCATCCGCACTCTCCTACGCCCAACCCGACCAGCAAGGGTTAATAGCTCCAGCTAGAAGGCCTTGCCTGTGCTGAGGACTGTCTTAGGACACACACGTAGGCTTCACTAACTGTCGAAATCCAAAATGCATGCTATGTTTCTTACAGACCTCAAGGACAAGCACCTTCATCTTTTACCCCAGTACGAGTCACCTGGCTCTAAAGACACCGTGAGATAAAGTCCTGATCCCGACTGGTGACTGAAATGAGAGAGTAAAGGGGCTGCTCGCGGCCTCGCACACCCGCCTCCAGAAACACGAAGGGAAGCCGAGCTGCGTGACCGAGCGCGGGGCGGGTGCACTCTGCCATCTGTGGTGAGGCCAAGGGCGGCCCGAACGCAGGAGACGGCTCCCTGCAGTCGCTCTGCGGCTGGGTCCCTCATCGCTGGAGTCCTTGTCTCTCTGGCATGATGGAATTGTCACCCACAGATCCAATGCGACCTATTTTGTGCTCGTCCCTATCTATCCAGGATATGGAAACAAAGCCATTCAGGATGGAATTTCGATGCGTGGGCACTATTCCACACCTGGCTCCTTCCCCCTCCACCCACACCCACCACCGCTATTTCCGTCTTTTAGGTTCCTGAATGGTGAATCCGAAGCCCATACAACAGCCAAATCCAGCTGGAAAGTGAAGAATGAACTCTGTTTTCAAAAATGTTGAATGGTTTTTGTGTGCCGTCTGTTTGCGGCTTGCAGCTATAAAGCTCGGGAAAGAAACTCGTTGGATGCAATAATGTCTGTAGCGTATTCTAGCTCCGAAATGTCAAGATCCATCCAACAATAGAAATTAGCTAAGTAGATCACGTTACATCTACAAGACGGAGCACTATCTAGGCATTTCATGTGATGTGGGAGAATGCAGAATAATGATGGGAAAATGTGTAGGATACAGTAAGGGGAAAGCATCCTACAGCATTATGTGCTGTATAATAACAGTTTTGTTAAAGATGTAAATAACAAGTGTGTTTTTGTGTGTGCACCTGTATACACGTGATAAAACAGCCTGCAAGGATCAACATTAAAAAAAATTCATTGTAGTTACTTTTTAGTAGTAGAAATACGGGTAAATTTTATTTTTCTCTTAGAGTTTTTGTGTGTCTGAAACCTTCAAAAGTAAACAAATATTGTTTTGTGATCAGAAAAATACAGTTCAACGGGGCAAGTGTACAATTCGGCAGCATTAAGTGTATCTGCCTGTGCAACCATTGCCACTCTCCATTCCGGAACATGTTCATCACCCTAACAGGAAACCCTACACCTGTGAAGTAGGCACAGCACCACCCTCTCACCCTCGCTCCTCGTAACCACTAATCTACTTTCTGTCTCTCTTGATTTGCCTGTGCTGTATATTTCATATAAATGGGATCGATAAGTGGCCTCCGTGTCTGGCATCTTTTACCTACCATAAAGCTTTCAAGGTTCAATAATATTCCATTTTATGAATGCACCACACCATGGTAGGTATACCCCTATGATTTCTTATAAAAGGTTTTTTGTTTGTCTATTTGTTTTGGAAACAGGGTCTCACTCTGTCACCTAAGCTGGTACAGTGGCCCGATCATAGCTCACTGTAACCTCAAATTCCTGGGCTCAAGTGATCCTTCTGCCTCAGCCTCCTGAGTAGCTGGGTCTACAGGCACATACCACCATACCTAGCTATTTTTTAAAAAAAATTTTTGGAGAGGTGGGGTCTCACTGTGTTGCCCAGGCTGGTCTAGAACTCCTGGCCTCAAGCAATCCTCCCACCTTGGCCTCCCAAGGTGTTGGGATGACAGGTGTGAGCCACCACGCCTGGCCTCTTCTAAGCATTTAACAATCTATCTTACTGATATTAAGTCTTTTAACCCATGAGCACCAGGTGTCTTTTTATTTAGGTATTTTTTACTTTCTTCCAGCTGTTTTTAGCTCTTACATTTCTGTCTCTGATACAACTTGTGTTAGTTTTTGTATATGACGTGAGTAGGGGTCAAACGTCATTCTTTTACATTCTGGTTGTCCCCCAACTAGTTGTTGAAAAGATTATTCTATTCCACTGAATTATGTTGGCACCGTTATTGAACATCAACTGACCATATACTAAGCATTTTCCCTCTGTCCTCTCAATTCCGTTCCCTCGAGCTCTCTGTCCATAGTTACGCCAGCATCACACTGTCTTGACTGCTGCAGGACTGTAGTCAGCTTCAGACCAGGCAGTCTGAGTCTCCCAACTCTGTTCTTGCATTTCATTGCAGATTGGGCTACTCTAAGCCCCCGGAATTTTCATAAGAATAGTAGGTTAAGCTACTGGATTTTGATGGCGATTGAAATTAATCCATGTATTAATTGCCATCTCAAAAATACTAAATCTTCCCACCCGTGAACACAGAATGTCTTTCTTTAATTTTCTTCCTCAATATCTTGTAGTTTTCAATGTGAAGGTCTTGCACCTCCTCGGTGAAATTGATCCCTAAGTATTTTATTCTTTTTTATGCTGTTGTAAATGGACTTATTTCTTCATTTCCTTTCAGATGATTCATTGCCGGTGTATAGAAATACAACTGATTTTTGCATATTGATCTTGATGAATTCATTGATTAGTGCTAATAGGTTTTCTTTTTGTGGGTTCTTTAGGATTTTCGTATATAAGATTATATCATTTGTTAACTGGGATAGTTTTACTTTTTTCTTTCCTATTTGGATGCCTTTTTATTTCTTTTTCTTGCCTAATTTGTCCAGACAGAATTGCTAGTACAATACTGAAAAGATGGTACAAGTGGGCATCCTCATTTTGTTCCTGATCTTGGGTAAAAGATTTCAGTCTTTTACCATCAAATATGTGGGTTTTTCAAAAATGCCCTTTATTGTGTTGAGGAAATTCCCTTCTATTCCTGTATTTTTGTTTGTTTGTTTGTTTACCTTGACAGGGTGTTGGGTTTCATCAGATGTTTTTTTCTGCATCTATTGAGACCACCATGTTTTTTTCCCTTCCTTCCTTCTACTAACATAGTATATAACTGATTTTGATATGTTGATCTAGTCTTGCCTTCCCGGAATGAATCCCACTTGGCCATGGTGCAAACTCCTCCTAACATGCTTTGCTTTGCTGGTATCGTGTCTGTGTTCATGAAGCACATTAGTCTGTACTTTCCCGTTCTTTGGGCATCTTCCTCTGACCTTGGTATCAGGGTAGTGCTGGCCTCGTAGGATAAGTTAAGGAATGCAGTGTTGGTGGGACTGCAGACCAGCACAGCCTCTATGGAAAGCGGTACAGAGATTTCTCAAAGAACCAAAAGTAGACCTACCATCCGACCCAGCAATCCCACTGCTGAGTATCTGCCCAAAAGAAAAGAAGTCATTACACCGAAAAGATACCTGTACTCATATGTTTACCGCAGCACGATTCACAAGCACAAAGATACGGAATCAACCTAAGTGCCCGTCAACCAATGGGAGGATAAAGAAAACGTGGGGCACTACCCAGCCACGGGACGATGTCTCCTGCAGCAGCTTGGTTGGAACTGGAGGCCATTATCCTAAGTGAGGTGTCTCAGGAACGGAACCCCAAATGTTGCCCGTTCGCACTTACAAGGGAGCTAAGCCACGTGTGCACATGGCCACACAGAGTGGTACAGCGGACGCTGGAGACTCAGAAGTGGGGGGAGAGGAGGGGCTGAGGGGTGAAAAGCTGCCTTTTGGGTACAACATCCACTATTTGGGTGATGGGTGGACTCAAAGCCGAGACTTTACCACTATACAATATACCCATGTAGCAAAACTCCACTTGTATCCCCTAAATCTATTGAAATAAAAAAAAAAATAAGGTAGGGAATGTTCCCTTCTCTTCTGTTTTTCTGTAAGAATTTTAAAAGGATTGGTGTTGATTTTTTTTTAAATGTTTGGTTGAATTCACTAACAGAGCCATCTGGTTCCGGGCTTTTCTTTATTTGGAGGTTTCTGTTTAATATTTCAAATAGTTAAACTCTTAAAAAAAAAAAACTGTATCCAAACAGAAATTGAAAATTTTACTTCAAATGTTCTATTCAGTCCCTTCAAACTCTGTTCATGACTCTGAGCTCAAATTATTTTTCCCTTTGGATGGACAGCTTCTTCATTCAACCAAACCCAGCTACTTCATAGATCATGAATATTGCTTTTTCCAACTAGTTCGTCAAATTTGGGAAATATAAATGTTCTCTGACTTTCCAGTATACATTCAAGGCCTCTTCTTGAATTCTAGCAAATAACTCACTAAGCAAAAAAAAAAAAAAAAAAAAAAAGAGAGAGAGACAAACAAAATATGAACCATAATGTCAGGGATGGAAGATAAATGAATAAAAACGCTATTCCAACTTTGAGAAATTAGTAACTATTAATACAAGAAGGCCAAAGTCACACTCTAAACATTACTCCATTCTGCATGTCAGTGTGGGATGCAATCATGCCTTCTGCTGAGAACCACAGGTGCTCATAACCTGTGACGCTCATAACCCACAGTAAAGGTGCCGCACCCCAGGCTTGCTGAGCCAGTCCCCCGTCAGACCCTTTACACGCAGGAGAGCGCGTCACAAACACGGCCTAGGGAAACGTACCTCCGCATTGCTGCTGCTGCTGCTACGGCTGTTTCGCCACTGAAACTGTTTGCTTACGGTGGTTTTTATCAGCCCCTCTCATGCAGTTCCTGATTTTAGAATTCTTTCTGAACACACAATTTTTTTTTCAGCTCGAATAGAACTATTTTGAAAATGTATCCTATACCTGTGGCTGCAGTGAAATTTGTGAGAAATCCAATTTCAATACAGAAGGCCAACTTGCTACAAAAACAATCATCCACCTAGCCACCTAGCCAATTGCTCAAAGATGTTTTCCATCAAAGCAAAATGCAACTGAAGACACGATTCTCAAATAGGCAGATGCGACGACGCATTTGGAATCGCAGAGATGAAAGTGGGGGCCGCCCACGGCCACTTGCTAGCCGCAGAGCCACAGCTAAGTCACTCGAGTTTGTCCAGACACAGTTTATTTTTCCATGAAATGGACAGGACCATAGGATGCAGGGTATGGGCTGCTGAGAGGATTAGATGAGGAAAGCCGGGAAATCAGTTGGCACCGTCTGAGGCGGGCGGTGAACCGTCGACGCGTGGTAACTGATCAGTGGCAACTGATAGACACGGTGTCAGCAACAGCAGCAGCAAGAGCTCCAGTGCTCAGTGTCTGTCCCTCCATGAGAACTCCAGTGCCCAGTATCTGTCCCTACATCAACCCTTCTGCAGGGGCGACCCCGTGTCTCCACTACCTGCCCCCAGCGCTGTGCTCCTCTGCCTGTGTACTCAACACCATCCATGCAACAAACGTCCAGGGAATGGCTACCGCTGGGCACCGTGCCAGGTCCTGACGGTGGCATAGTGCCAGGATATCTGACCTAATTGCTTATAGCAGAGGTCAGCAAACTTACTCTCTTCGTGGCCAGATGATAAATATTTTAGGATGTGTGGGCCATTTGCCTGTCACAGCTGCTCTGCCACTGTCGGGCAAAGGCATCTACAGACAACACAGACATGAACGGGCACGGCCAATGCGACTTGATTTACAGACATAGGCAGCGGGCCAGCTTTGGCCCGAAGTCCATAATTGAAAGACCTGTAGTATATAGTCCAATAAAAAAGTTCAATAAGTATAACTAGTTGAATGATTTTAATACAGTATGAGAAATACTCTGATGGCCTCCATGAGGGCCAGGGAAGGCTCCCAGGGAGTGATATTTAATCTGATAACCGGTGGATGAGGAGGGGCAGCCAGGGAAGAGGCAGAGAACAGGACTCTAGGCAGAGGGCCTGGTCTGTGGAAGGCCCGGAGATGAACGAGAAAGCAGGAGGCAGAGATCGAGAGCCAGACAGAGAGAGACAGATGGGGACAGAACGAGACAAACACAGAGAGAAAAGCACCATGTTTGTTCTTAAGCAGCGAAACAAACTGAAGGCAGCTTTGTGCTGGGGAAGTTGAGGCAGGCAGCAGGAGACGCAGCCAGTGGCATGCAGAGGCCAGCCTGTGACGGGCCGAGGGCGTCAGGTCAAAACATCTGGACTCAGCCGTAGAGACAGTGGGAAGGCTTGAGGGCTGGAGGCGGGGAAGGGCAGGAGGAGTTTCGCATCTCTGACAGCCGTGTGCAGAAAGGGCTGGAGAGCGCAGGTGCGCAGGAAGGGGCTGGACAGGATGCTGCCTAGCGGTGCGGCAGGGCCGGCGGTGGCTGGCCGTGACTCAGGGCAAGACTACGGACAAGTGGGTGTGGTCGGGAGACGCTTGAGAGCTAGAAAGTTAGCAGGTGAGTTGGGATGGGGTGAAGCAGGCAGAGGAGAGTTTCTGCCTTGGGCAACTACCCCTGTTAAGTCTCTGAAGCCTGCCTTCCCGTCAAGCCTTTCCTGGGCTCCACTTCGCCCTGGGACCCTTGTCTGACCTGATCTTCCCAGAGCAACAAACCCTTCCCTCGGCCGCGTGGCTCCGCTCCATCCTCACCCCGTGGAGCACACCTCCCTCCGGCAGGAGCCACGCGTGGCCGGCGTCTTCCCCTGCGGCTCCTCAGTGAGCACTTAGCTGTACACCCTAACTTCTGAACAGACTGAAAGTGGGGAACGAGCGTAAATGAAAACTAAAAAGATATTAAAAGAAAAGCTAAATGTTCAAGGAAGTATACTTCATTTTCCATCAAAATGTAATTTTTGACAGCGAGATAATTCTACGCCAAAATCTTTTGGTTTTGCAGGATCATAAACTAAAAAAAATAAAATCTCTTTGTGCTCATTAAGAGTAAGAAAATAGATTTGCAAGATGAGCACCATTGCGGAGGCCTCATTTCCATGCTCGTTATTGGCCAACAAACAGTTCATTCCCCAGGAAGATTAAGTGGTTCACTGTACTTGATATTTTGAGCTGAAATATCTCTGGATATCGAGGTCAAGGAGCCAGGCACTGCTGTGTCACCTGGAAACAGAGCTGCCTTTTCCCTTAGTATAATCTATCGGAAGTGCCCTGAGACATCTGAGCCGTGAGGGGGGCTCCTGCGGCAATGGCGTTCACCCCTCTGGAGCCTCGCAACCCAAGAAAGCGGGTGTAGGGGCGTGAAGACAAGGGAATTTAAAAGTAACAATAACCACACTTGGCTTGAAAATAGCCCCGTGGTGGTGCTGAGCCCTTGCTCACAAATAAACCCTCAGGGAAACTCCTCCAGACCCGTGCACACCCGGCATGAGCCACGAAAAGGACAAACACTAGCGTAGGAAACCGGCTTTTCTCCTTGGGCTCTTCAAACCATCGAAATTCGAGCATTCCCCCAACATATACGTAAGCCTGTTCTCCTCTTTATTTCCTTGACTTTTAAGCCTAATTTAACTTCTCGCTCATTATAGCTTATTAACCCATTCACGCGCAGAAACAAGACGACGGAAGGAAAATCACGCCAGAGAAGATTTTAGTGGCTAAAACTCTACACGTGAGGAGCTACCAGGGCATCAAACCTAACCTGACGTTTCATTCTTCTAATGGGATTTCTTGCTGAATTTGGATAGCACAAAGTCAAGTGAGATATTTTATTATCGCGAAAACCCGTTTCAGACGCATGACGTTAATACGAGGCCAAACAAACACAGCATCACCAGGAAACGAATCCAAAGTTGAAGTCCGAAAGGGCAGTGCTATTTCTTGAATATTCTGAATGTCAATGTTCTGATGGGAAAAATAATACAGTCACGGTGGCTGCGCGCGCAGACCCACTCTGGGGTCTTCGGCGGGAGTTCCGGAGGGAGTTTAATTCGCTGAGGCCCTGTGTCTCCTGTTCCACGGTGTCCAGTGGCATTTATTATGTCCTCCTAAACCCACGGCTCGTGACCGCGTCGGAAAGGTCACTGTCTCCCAGTTACATTTTTACAAAGAGGGTACGTTAACGCATATTCTCCAGAGAAGGATGATCCTTCGTGGGCGCCTGTTTCTGAGACGGGAGCGCGTCCTGCGCGGGTTCTCTGGAAGCCGCTGCTCCTCCCGGAGCCGGAGCCGCCTGGAGCAGGAGCGCCCTGCTCACCTGTAGCGAGGGCCGGGCTGCTCCCACCACGGCCGGTCGCCCGAAAACAGCACGAGGCTCGGCGGGGCCGGGTGCTCCGGAGGCTGTCTTCCGAACACGGCCGCACAAAAGCCTCCCGCCACGAAGAAAGACGGAAGGTCACGGAAGGTCACATGAATTAGTCCCTTAAAACCGTTGCTTGAAAACTAAATCACTTATCTTCTTTTAACTCAAAGTTTTGTGGTCTTATGGTATTATTTAGCCTGCTCTAAAAAAGAGAACTCTCACACTGAGCTTTCCTGCGACCAGAAATGTCGCCATTTATATTTCAGAATTCTGGTGGGATGATATTTTTACATACTGGTCATTTCAGTTTTAATTGTTAGTGAGTTTTTTTTTTTTCTCAGTGTGGAGGACGGTGACCATCTGTCCTTTGGTTTCATGGAAAATGGAGCAGAAAGCAAAGGGCCTCATTTTTCACAGGCTGGATTTCTTCTTAAGAAGTTTTCTGAAGTGAAGCTTCCTACTGTGGCTGGGCAGAGAAGACAGGTGGCGCTGGTGGCGGAGGTACCGACGGGGATGAGACGGTGGCCAGCAGGTGGCCCAGAAGTCCGGTAGGAAACATGGGACGGGAGCACCTGTCGTGCAGGACGGAGGTAAGGACGGGGTCAGGAGTGCAGAGCGCAGGACGCAGGTGTGCGCTCGGGCAGAGGGCTGGGTCACGGACCGCCTGTCCACGGAGGAGGGGCAGGTGGGAGCCCTGAGGCCAGCCACGGGAAGGGCCCAGGACTCAGAGCCGGGCGGCCCGGGCCCAAGTGTGCCACAGAGTGTTTTGTAAGATCCCCTTGGAGCCGCCAACTCACACCAATAAAACGTTATAACGGGCCGGGCGCGGTGGCTCACACTTGTAATCCTAGCGTTCTGGGAGGCCAAGGCGGGAGGATCGCTCAAGGTCAGGAGTTCGAGACCAGCCTGAGCAAGAGTGAGACCCCCATCTCTACTATAACTAGAAAGAAATTAATTGGCCAACTAAAAATATATAGAAAAAATTAGCCAGGCATGGTGGCGCATGCTACTCGGCAGGCTGAGGCAGAAGGATCGCTGAGCCCAGGAGTTTGAGGTTGCTGTGAGCTAGGCTGATGCCACGGCACTCGCTCTAGCCCAGGCAACAGAGTGAGACTCTGTCTCCAAAAAAAAAAAAACACAAAAAACAAAAGAAAAACGTTAGAACGGGGAAGTCAGGGTCTGAGATTTCAGGCGTCTCATGTTCCATCCCGGGCAGTGACCATTTCAGACGTCTTCGCTCAGTTCCAACGTCTGGCTCTGCTTCCCGCCACCCTCCTCTGTGGGCCGACGTCCTCTCCCGGGCTTCGGTCGACGCCCTGGTGGGCTCCGTCCCTTCCACAGTGACTCCCCAGCCCTCTTTTCTTCCCGAACGTTTCCTCCTCCCCCACTCACATCTCATTTAATGTTTCAACTCTTGATTTTAAAATGACGGCCACTCAGCAGGGACCTCTTGCTGCCTTTCGGCAGAACGCGCCTTCTCTGTTTGCCGTTGTCCTGGCGGTGTCCCCCGGTCTGCGCAGAGGACAGTTCCTCCGACCGGGCGCTGGGTCGCATCTGCCGTCAGGTTCTTCACTGCTCCGTTCCGGACCTTTCGTCTCCTCCATGTTTCCCTCTCCAGTACACTATTCCCAGCAGCATTAAACACGCTTCCGCCATTTAAAAAAACAACTAAATAAAAAAAGTGTGATTTTACATCTTCCTGCAGGATTTACCCCACACCCTGCTTGACCTTATGGTATTAGAACTTCTTGACACGTCCATCCTCCCGTGCAGACATGTCCATACCTGCTCCCCACCTGTCTGCTCTTCAACCCTGGCAACGTGCCCCGGGGCAGGCATTCCACTGCGCCGGCCCCAGCACGGGCGGGTGCGTCCCGGGTTACAGACACCGCGCACGCGGCTCCACCGTCAACTTCCTTTCCTCCCAACAGTCCTCAGCGCGGTTGCTCGCGCCCTCTACCTTAAAGCCCCGCCTTTCCTTCTGTTTTCTGACGTCCCCCTCCTGGTTTCCCTCCTAACCCTGGTTCTTTCTCATGTCCGTCCCGCTCTGTCTTCGTTCTCTGCCGTTAACGGCTTGTTGTCCACCAGCGTCCGCAGGGCGGGGCTGCCCTTCCATTTCCATTCCTCCTGGAGCACCTGGGCTCTTTCTTCATGGAACTTGCCAGCTTTGCGGTTCATCGCAGGGCAGCCAACCGGCCTTACCCTCCAGCGTAAACTCCCTGACAGCTGAGACCGTGTTTTCCCCCCAGAATCTGACACGTTTTCTGGGATACCATAAGCATCCAATAAATGTTTTCTAGATGGAAAAAATAAATAAATAAAATGCAGACAGGGTCCTCCCGCGGGGCTCCCAGCGTTCTTCTCCCATCCCCAGGTCTGGGCACTGGCGTGTCCCTTGTCTCCTCAGAAGCACACTTCCTCACCTGGCTTCTTCTCCATCGTCCCCGGGTTCTGCGACACCCAGGCACAACCTTTCTTGTGGCCTCAGGATCTCAGGGAGTTACCTGAGGACACCTAACCCATCACTGAGTGTGAAAGGACAGGGTGAGGAGTCAGTGCAGCTACCCCAGGTCGTGCAGGGGCCCGTGTCAATGCCCGTTTACTGAAATCACGTGCACATGATGAATTTTCTCAAATGGAGCATACTGACATCACCAGCACCCCCAAAAGCTCCCCTCGCCCCTCACGCTGCACCCCAGTCATGCTGGTGCCCCATCCTGGTTCAGGCTGACACCTGCAGACCCCAGGGCGCTCTGCTCCCAGCACCGCAGTAGGCCCCTCCTCGGCTGAGACACTGGGCCCGCTGGGATCTAAGGGGAGCCCCCTCCCCACCCCTGAGTCTGGCCTTCAGGGCCTCCTCCCCTCCATTTCAATGCTCTGGCTCCAAAGGCAGGTCTGCGAGGCTGAGCCTCTCAAGTGGAGAGGAGGAAAGCTGGGAAGTCAGTCCCGCTCAGCTGCACAAAGCCCGGGAGCTTGAGAACGACTTTTTCTTCTGGCTTCCAGTGCTGACAACAAAGCTCACTGCAGCTGTCCCTAAGCCGGCAAACAAACTCTACCAATCCCCTGCACGGGATTATGGGCTGGTTGCTTCTTGGTGAATGAGCCCCTTCATGTTTACATTCAAGAGGGAAGGACAAAGTTTTGCTTCCCCCCTCCTCCGCCAAGTGAAAGGATACAAAAAGCATCCTCAAGGGCTTGAGCTTAGCATCGCTGAGGCGGAGAGCAGCGGCCCCGCTGCCGCCCAAATGTCAGGCAGCCCCGCAAGAGCCGCGGGTCCGGGGGAGGCTTCAGCAACTCTGAAAGGCACACCAGCTTGCGAGTAAGCACGCGGCACCCAGAGGAGGCCGCTTTGTTCTCCAGGTCAAGGTAACTCACACCCGGCACTTCTGTCTTTCAGGGAACGGATTGTCACTGCCGTGGTGTCTACAAGCCGCTGTGTGTGCGATTAGCTCAAAGTCCCCTGCCAATCTCACGGCCTGCGGGTGGGTGGAGCTTCCCGAAGGACACGATATGTGCACGAACCAGCTCCTATGGCCCGTGGTCAATCCACGACCCACAGTTCGGCCTGCCGTGGAAGCAGAGGGCCTTTGCTGGGGAAATCACGGGGGCAGTGGTTTGGGAAGGTCCTTCGAGACTACGTCTCATTCCTTCTGCGCTGCTGAGTACCCGCCTGGCTCTGGGTCTGCACAGAGCATGCACCAACCCTACCTTTACCAAGAGCATTGCTGTGCCATCAGAGAGCAGGGGTAACTGTGTGGTCCCACGGCCCAGGGGCACCTTCACCAGGAGCATCACGGTGCCATCACAGAGCACGGACTCCTGGCGTGGTCCCACTGCCCAATCGCTCACTGTGAACGTGTCAGGCACGGTGCTGGCTGCTTTAAGCACCTTTTTCCTTAAGCCTGCAAGAGCACGAGTTTGACACTGCATCACACGTGAGGAAACTGAGGCTTGGAAGATCTTGGGCAGGATCCAAGCCGGAGCTGGCGCTCTCAATGGCTGTGCTGTTCTTGGGGTGATGAGCTCGGCAGGGATCCTTGTACTCATTTCTGAAGAACGCACTTCCAGTGACAGGTGGCTCACTCTCAGACCCGAGTCAGACTCAGCAGCAATGCCACCGGGGGCGTCGGAACCTCCCAGGGGAGCGTCACGGGGATGAGGTAATGTCACAGCACTTGGAAGTGCAGGAAGCCCACCCCTTTCTTCCGACGGCCAGCGTGCTGGGGGTCTGCCTGTGTGCTTTCCTGCTTTTATTGCTGAGGTGGGATCCACACAACGTGTCAGTCACCGTGGGCAGTGTCCCCAGTGCAGCGGCATTGAGCACACTGCGACCTGGTGCGGCCTTCGCCTCTCTCTGGTGCCCAGACATTTTCATCCCCCTGGAAGGACAGCCGAATCCACAGCAGTCACCCCCATCCACCTGCATGCAGTCCCCGCACCTGCTGTCTCTGGGGTCTGCCCGTTCTTGATATTAAGTGTCAGTGGAATAACACAGCAGCCCGTTGCACTTGGCTTCTTGTACTCGGCGTAATGTTTTCAAGGTCCATCGACAGTGTAGTAGGTATCAGGACTTCACTCCCTTTATGGAGGAATAATATTCCATCCAATCTGCTTTCCTAAGAGTGAACGAGAGGCCACGTGGCCTCATGGAAAGAACATTGACCCAGGAATCCACAGAAGTCTTGCTCCTCCCGTGGGAAGCACGTTCTGCCTCAGACAGACCCGGGATCGGATGTTAGCCCTACTGTGTGCTCCCTCACGGTATTTCATTGCTATGAGCCTCAGTATCCCCGCCAATCAAACGAGCAAAATGATTCTGCCCACTCTGAGATTTGCTGTGGAAACTAAATAGGAAGACGCATACATACATTTGCCGAATTGCCGAACACGCAATCAGGATACATGAGACGGTTAAGTGTTTCTCCCCCTCCCATCCCTGGGAGATTAATCTCTGTCTCCACATGTGCACACCGGGAACTCGGCTGTCCACGGGGGATGTGTGCCTGAGTTGCTCGTGTAAATTGACTTTGAGGGAATCAAATCACATTTTATATTCACTAAGTAAATGAATTCGTCGGTGGACAAAACCCGTTAACAAAGGAAATCCACTCCCAGTTCAACGTGACGATTCGTCACCTTTTAAACAAACGTGCTCATCCCAGAGCCGGCGCAGCGACCGGCACGTGGCAGGTGGCTGGTGCGGGTGCGTAGCAGGGCAAGGGACAGGCAGGGTTAAAGAGGGTGCATAGCAGGGCAAGGGACAGGCGGGGTTAAGGAGGAAGAGCTCTCAGACCTGATACGCTTCAACGGAACCTCCTCCGAGACCTGTTGGTTCTCAGACACAGGCACGGTACTGGCATAGGGGAAACGTGGGCAGGGAGTTACAGACACAAACACCTTTCCAGTCAATCCAGCAAAAACGTGC
>CAUYRT010040234.1:0-10250 GCA_963574885.1 Lepilemur ruficaudatus
GCCGGGCATGGTGGCGCATGCCTGTAGTCCCAGCTACTCGGGAGGCTGAGGCAGAAGGATTGCTTGAGCCCAGGAGTCTGAGGTTGCTGTGAGCTAGGCTGACGCCATGGCACTCACTCTAGCCCGGGCAACAGAGTGAGACTATGTCTCAAAAAGAAAAAAAAAAGAAATCCAGGGATTGGTTAAATGAACTAAGGACAGCCGTAACTGTGGAATTCTATGCAGCTATAAGAATGAGATATGTCAATACGTACTGGGACAAGTGCTGATACAGAGAATGTAAAAAGTATAGAACTGCATGTTCAGTATGATCCCCTCAGAGGTATACACGAATGTGCACACACACAAATACACGCACTCTCATGAGTGCATACAATTTCTAGGTTATACAAGGGGAGTAAGGAGGAGAAGGGCATTTCTCAGTTTACATCTTTTTATACAATTTCTGCCTGTCTCCTGTATCTCTGTATTACTGCTATTAACAAGTTTATGAAGAGGGGGGCTGGCAGTCTCCAAAGATGCAAGGAAAGCCGGAGCTTACGTTTTGGTGTCCTTTGCTTCTTTATGCATTATCTCCAAGATCATCTTACAGGCAGAAGAGCAGCCCTCGGGGGTTGAGTGGACACTGATGGCTTTTTCAGCTGCACCTGCGTTCTCCTTCCTATGCACGTCTATCCTGAGGACCACAAGGACAACACTGGTTAGTTGTCCCCAGGGGCACCAGTTCTTCCAAGCTCTCCCCACCTCTCCTCTATCAGAGACATAAAACTTGCTCTTCTTAGCACAAAGCTGATCAAGTGCAGATTCAGGAAGGGCCAAGAAAGGGCCAAAGAAATATGACCAGTCTGCTGCTCTGGATCCTGCTGCAAACCAGCACTGTCTCAGTTTATCACACAGAGGCAGGCTGCAGTCCCCAACCCCCAGGCCGAGGCCCGGTACCAGACCATGGCCTGTTAGGAAATGGGCAGCGCCATCACTACCTGAGCTCTGCACCACCCTCCCCAACCTACGACACCCCACCCTCCCATCCCTGGTCCATGGGAAAATTGTCTTTCATGAATCTGGTCCCTGGTGCCAAAAAGGTTGGGGACCAGGGATGCAGGGGTGGGAATTACCAGCCCAAAGCTCTAAAGCTACATGTCCCCTTAAATTCTACACGTTTCCCTTGAAACAAATATCAAGGGAAGACACATTGTCCCAAACTAAATAATAATGGGACCTATTATGAATAAGGACATAATGACCCTTCTTGCTAACGAAGAGTGTGTGGCCCAACCACTGCCGCCAATGTCGCAGCCCAGACCCATGCTCCCTCCCCATCTGCCCACCTTTACCCAGAAGGCTGAGATTGCAAGCAGTGACCCCTGAATGTTCCAAGCAACATTTCCTAGGAGCCAAATATCAATGCCCCCAGCATGCTTCCAAGAGCCTTCCCAGGTACCAGCCACAGTCCCAGCACCCAGCCTCCATTCCCCAAGTACTCACTTGGACTGAGTCTGTTTTGTGATATTGCGGATGGTGGCCCCTTCCTTGCCAATGATGGCGCCCACATACTGGGTGGGCACCAGGAGCCGAAGGGGGATGTCCACCTGCTGCTGTTTGGCTTGGGCCCCGGCTGCCACAGGTGAGCCCTGGCGGGGCTGACCCCGGGAACCAAAACCTCCTCGGCGCCCGTTCTCGGGACCCTGTGCTATCTGCTCATCCGGAATGTAGGAGACCTTCAGGGCATGGTTCTCCAACTGGTGGCCATTCAGCTTCATGATGGCTCTGGGGATAGAATGAGAGTCTACCGGTCATGCCTATCCAAGCCAATCACATCAGACGCTCTCCTCTGGCAAAGCGCTCTACAGAGTTACAACATGGAACACACTCAAGAAAAGGAGAAAACCACCTGCCCACCACCCTATCCCCACCTTCAAGGACCTTCCAGTTTAAATGGCATCAAAGACATCAAGGAAAAGCAAATAAATATAGTGATTCCTGACATTTGGTTGGGATTTATTGTTCACAAAGGCTTTCCATTTAGACCATCAGAGAAACGGGCTCCCAGTCTAAAAAGGAAGACCAAGCCATAGATCTCAAAGAACTTCCGTATGAGTCGGAGAGCACACCATGTACCCGCAGGGGCTCAGCAAAGCTGACACATACATCTTCTGGATTAAGGAGTCCTACCAAAGTGTTAACCACTAAAAATCTTAATCTTATATTAGGTTATTAAGTATGAAATGTCTTTCTGCTTAAGTACTAAGACAGTTAATATCACTGACATTTCATTTTGATACTTATTTTGTTTTTATTGTGAAGGTACATCCTCAGCCTTTAAAACAAACAATTTGGCTTGTGATCATCTTTCATATTTTTTTAGAACAATTTTTGTGAAACCACGGATAAGTAAAAAAATTTGGGTTATTTTCAAGTATGAGTTCTGTCACAGAACCAATGCAGCACAGACAGCTCGAAATACCAATGAAGTGTTTGGGAAGGATGCAGATAATGAATGCATAGTACGTCAATAGTTTGAAGAGTTCCATTCTGGTGACTTTAATCTTGAAAAGGAGCCCCGTGGGTGACCTGAGACCAGGGTGGATGCTGATGAGCAGAAAGCTACAGTGGATGCAAATCCATCTCAACCTACCTATGAATTAGCAGCAAGGTTGGACATTACTATTCCAACAATATTGGACCACTTGAAACAGGTAAAGAACCTGGATACATGGGTACCACATGAATTAAAAGAGCGTCAGAAGAGAAATCATCTTTCAAAGATTACCTTTCTTTGCTGTCACAACATAAAGACGAACCATTTCTACTCCATATTGTTACGTGTGATGAAAAAGGGATTCTTTTTCACAATCACAGTGTTCGGCACAATGGTTGGATAAAGATGTGTGAAACACATGCCTGTAATCCTAGCACTCTGGGAGGCCCAGGCGGGAGGATAGCTCAAGGTCAGGAGTTCGAAAGACGTATGAAACACAGTCCAAAACCAAATAGTCATCAAAAAAAGCTAACAGTGGCTGTGCGTGATGGCTCATGCCTGTAATCCTAGCACTCTAGGAGGCTGATGCTGGAAGACTGCTCGAAGTCAGGAGTTCAGGAGACCAGCCTGAGCAAGAGTAAGACCCCATCTCTACTAAAAAAACAAATAGAAAAAATCAACTGGACAACTATATAACCATACAACTATATAACTATACAACTATTAATTGGACAACTATATAACTATACAACTATATAACTGGACAACTAACAGTATACAGAAAAAATTAGCCAGGCATGGTGGAGCATGCCTGTAGTCCCAGCTACCCAGGAGGCTGAGGCAGAAGGATCACTTGAGCCCAGGAGTTTGAGGTTGCTGTGAGCTAAGCTGACACCACTGCACTCTAGCCCAGGCAACAGAGACTCTGTCTCAAAAAAAAAAAAAAAGCTAATGGTGTTTGTTTGGTGGTCCAGCGCTGGTATTACCCACTATAACTTCATAGAACATGGTCAATCCACTACAGCAGATGCCTACTGCAACCAATTGGATGAAATAATGAGGATGCTTGTGAGTAAGCACAGAGATTGGTCAACAGAGATAGGCCAATCCTCTTGCAAGACAATGTTCTCCCAAATGCCACACAAACAACACTGCTCAAATTACAGAGGCTAGACTTGGAAAGTCTCTCTCGTCCACTTCATTCACCAGACCTTGCACCAACTGACTACCATCACTGTTTCTTCCAGGCTTTGGACCACTTCTTGCAAGGAAAAATATTCAATTCTCAACAAGCTGTGGAAAACACCTTTCACGATTTCATTGCCACTCAATCTCTAGGCCTCTTCACTACTGGCATAAACAAGCTACTGTTAAGATGGCAAAACTGTGTGGATAGTTTAGGTGTATACTTTGATTAATTGTACAGCTTCTTTTTTAAGATATGATAAACTAAACTTTTTTTTTTTTTGAGACAGAGTCTCACTTTGTTGCCCAGGCTAGAGTGCCATGGCATCAGCCTACCTCACAGCAACCTCAAACTCCTGGGCTCGAGCAATCCTTCCGTCTCAGCCTCCCGAGTAGCTGGGACTACAGGCATGAGCCACCATGCCTGGCTAATTTTTTCTACATATATTTTTAGCTGGCCAATTAATTTCTAGTAGAGATGGAGTCTCGTTCTTGCTCAGGCTGGTCTGGAACTACTAAGCTCAAACAATCCGCCCGTCCACCTCACTCTCCCAGAGTGCTAGGATTATAGGCGTGAGCCACCACGCCTAGTCCAAAACTTCATTCTTATAGGATTCATGTGAGAACCACATGTGAACGCATGGGATAAATTAAGGGATTTGTTGTTTCTAAACCTCTTGAGTCTGGCACCTCCCTTGGTTAATGAAAACTAGTGGAAAATTAAGTAATTGGAGATAGATTGGATTGCTTACCCCTTGGAGACTGGAGTCTCAGTGTTTGGGAGATCTGTAAAATGGGCTGAACTGAATAAGATTGAAGGGAGGAGACAAGCATCAGCCATTCCCAAGGCTGGCAGTGGTTAGAAATGTTACCAAGCAACAACAGGCAGTAAGGAATGAGCAAGTGTTGACACGATATTTACAGCCGGGCAAAGGGTCTTACGTGGCCACAAAGGGCAGCAGGAATCTCTAAAAAATTCTGGCAAGTATGGAAAAGAAATCGGTAGGCATTTGAGAAAGTGGTGAGATTTTACAAAGTACTACTAGCTTGGAGGAGGCAGCACATGAAGAAGCAAGAAAAACACCAAAAGCACAATGTAGCAAAAGCCTACAACCAGGTCGTGATTTTAAATGAAGAATGCGCAAAATAGGTAGTCTGTTTACACCAGTGGGTGAGAAGCCTGATTAACTGCTCAACCAAAGGGCTAAGGAGCTAGAAATTGTGGGTGTGATGGGACTGGGAGGATCTTACCAAATCATCAACTAACTTCACAACCATCACTGCAATGAAACGTCTGCCCCACATGGCAATTTCAAGGAATCCTTTTTGAACCCTGAAGTTCCCCCTCACTATCACTAGATGGCGCCATGAACACGGCAAAGGACGCCGCGGTGCCGGGCAACCAGAGACTATCTGAAATGGACATTTTCTCTGACTTCCCACCTCCCCGGGGAGGGCTTAGGGTCCCTCCTTTCAATGGGACCTCCTTTCAAAATACAAAAATGTATTTTGCTGTCAATCCAATAGTTTCTGAACCTTTGAGATCCCTGAAACAAAGGACAGGAAGGAGACACCCTGAAAAAGCCCTTTAAGGGAGTCTGAGTTTGGCTGGCCCACAATCTGAGGCCAGATGGGGACCCCTGCCTGCCAGGACCTCCAGTGGAAGCACAGGGACCCTGATAGCAGAGGGACCCGGCTCCCAACACACCACACAGAGACCCCCCCGCAGTCCCATTTTCCCAGCCACTCACTGCCTGGTCTGCTCCCGGTTGGAGTAGGTGACATTCACCACCGCCGTCTCACTCTCCGTGTTCACTGAAGAGAAAATAAAGGCTGGCATCAGAGCAGGGAAATCTGGAGGCTGCACTATCGAATCCCAACCCCAGCCTTCCATCAAATCCCAACCCCAGCCATCCATGTTCTGAGGTCAACAAGGCATTAAACTTATGAAATACTAGAATGAAGAGGCAAAAATATATTTTCCCTTGGCCGGGCGTGGTGGCTCACGCCTATGATCCTAGCACTCTGGGAGGCTGAGGTGGGAGGATCGTTTAAGCTCAGGAGTTTGAGGTTGCTGTGAGCTAAGCTGATGCCACCATGACACTCTAGCCCCCGGGCAACAGAGTGGTAACTCTGTCTCAAAAAAAAAAAAAAAAGCTATTTTCCCTTGAGACCGCTTTCACCTGAGCTACTGGAAAATTCAAATTAATCTTCTTGCATTTTCCTTTGGTTTCCTCACCCTGCTCCCAAGGGAGTGGTTATGTGAAAGCGTGTAGCTGCCCTATCAGCAGTTGTACAGCAGGCAACCACCACCCACCCACCTCCACACACACACCAACCTGGAAGTCAATTTCCCAGTAGAAAGTTAAACTAGTGAAAAATCAACACATACTGGGTGAGATTAACAATTTATAGAAGTAAACATCCCAAGAAATGATCTGCAAAGATACAGCTAAAGATGCCTGGGGAACACCCAAATCCATTCTAGAAGCTTTTATATTCTCAAGGACACAGTGTATTAACCCAGCCAAATGGATTGACAGGAGTAGCTGTTGTGGGGTCTCGAAGGAAAAATAAAAGAATCTATCTGCATCTTTTCCAGCAAAATGGATTTCCTGCCTTGAGTATTCCAAACATCTTGGCAGTGAACATGGACACACTGGGCCACCATAGTTTCGGGATACTAACCATTAATCCCATCAAACTCCGTAGCTCTAACTATGAGCATCTTTTGGTTTTCATCTGATTCCTCATCTACTCTTTCCTACAGAGAGGAGAATGGGTTGCAAAGCTGATATTAGCATTCCAAGCAATCTGGGCAAATATTTTTCACTTCCAATTAAAAATTAACCTTCTTGGGCCAGGGGTGGTGGCTCATGCCCGTAATCCTAGCAATCTGGGAGGCTGAGGCTGGAGGATAGCGTGAGCTCTGGAGTTGGAGACCAGCCTGAGCAAGAGGGAGACCCTGTGTCTCTACTAAAAATAGAAAAATTAGCTGGGCGTCATGGTGTGTGCCTGTAGTCCCAGCAACTCGGAAGGCTGAGACAGGAGAATCCCTTGAGCCCAGGAGTTTGAGCTATGATGATGCCACTGCACTCTACCCAGGATGACCGAGCGAGACTCTGTCTCAAAAAAAAAAAAAAAAAAAATTAACCTCTCTTATGTATCAATGTATTGTGAACTGGGGTCCCCGGGACTTGCTCAACCTTGGGACACAAGCCTCTGCTCCCACAACATGGAGGACAGATAAGACACTTGGTCACAAAACTTCAGTGCAGCCCACCCTTCACCCCTCAGGCCTGCCCACCTTAGTGAAGAGAAAGGTCCTGAAAGAACAATCTTCCAGTAACTGGAAATACAGTAATAAACCAATAAGACCTCTGCCCTCCTGGAGCATGTGTCTCAGTAGAGGGAGACAACAATAAGCATTATAAATAAGCAAATTCCATAGAACATTTGACAGCGGTAAGTGCCATGGAGAAATATACATCAGGCTAAAGAGGAGGGAGTGGAGGCAATTTTAAATAGGGTAGATATCACTTAGTGACATCTAAACAGACTCAAGGACTTTCTTTATTGTCCAACAAAGGCAAACATTTCCCATCCTATTCTCTCCAAGGAGCAGATACCCTTCCAGATACAGCTCCCCACCTCCCCAGTGAGCCTTGGATAAACTGAAACTAGTGTTGACTCTTGCTGCAGTTCTCAGTGAAGCTCAGCATGCACTTGCTCCCAAGCCACTGCTCAATCTTACTCTCTGTTTGTCCAGGAGTAACTTATTCATTAGCCTAAGCTGTGAACAGTACCGGGCAATGGTTATCAGTGGGTCCATTTGTGTCCTGGTATTTATGATAACAGGCAAGCTACAGGATTAGAGCAGGTTAGAACCTGTTTGATAGATTCAGCACTACCTCTGGGCAGGTGAAGATTCTCATCATTTATAATCACTTATAGCTTACCCCTTTCCACAGAGAATTTGGAGATCAATATTTAAATCTCAAAAAAAGTAAGATTTCTTGGCCGGCCATGGCGGTTCACTCTGTTGCCCGGGCTAGAGTGCCGTGGCATCAGCCTAGCTCACAGCAACCTCAAACTCCTGGGCTCAAGCAATCCTCCTGCCTCAGCCTCCTGAGTAGCTGGGACTACAGGTATGCACCACCATGCCCAGCTAATTTTTTCTATATATTTTTAGTTCGCCAATTAATTTCTTTCTATTTTTTAGTAAAGACGGGGTCTCGCTCTTGCTCAGGCTGTTCTCGAACTCCTGACCTTGGCGATCCTCCCGCGTTGGCCTCCCAGAGTGCTAGGATTACAGGCGTGAGCCACCACACCCGGCCTTGTGGGCCCACTCTTCATTGATTTTGCCTACCCATCATACTATATTAACTAAGTAATAAATCCTGTGCTTTTCATTTTAATTGACCACAGACATAGGTAGCTGCCAATCAGAGCTTCTAAGAAGAAAGAAATGACCAACTGACTATTCCAGCCAAAAACAAGAAATATGAAGCTTTTAAAGTAAAAGGGCTACAGACTTCCTGGGGTTGAACGTGCAGTATCTATTCCTAAACTATTTCTAAAATCTTGGGGCATCCATTTCTTCCTTGGTTGATCTCTAAGGGCCTGGAGATTCCGTGTTGGGAAGGAGTGACTTTGTTCAAGCCTCCCGCTAAACAGAAGAGAAACCTGGTTCCAGTACCAAGCAGCAGAGCCAAAGCCAAGGACAGGTGTCCGAGCTCCAAGGCTAGTGTATCTCCCTCTGTACACACTGTCTTTCTCCTTCTTTTGGTCTCCAGGTAGATTTGACTGTGGAAAGTGAAGCATGGCAGGTCCCCCAAACACCCTCCTCACCAGGCCCACAGCCCACTCTTACCTTGTTCGCAGCTCTCTACTGTACCATACTGAGCCAGGAGGCTGTCCAAGACCTGGAAGCATGGAGGAAGGAGGAAAGGTACTCTGAGCATCCCAGGCGTGTTGCTAAGTAGCCACTGGACACCCCATACCCCAAAGCAGTGGGCATCAGCAGAGCCATAGGTGAGGGCTGAGCATTACCTGTTCAGTTTGCCCTTTCTGAGGTACTAACACTGAGGGGTATCTGGAATATACTTGACCTATATGCATCAAAGGCTTTTGGGAAAGCAGAACTGGGCTACCTGGGTTCTACATCAACTTCTGCTGTCACCAAGTTTAGGGCTCAGGGAACACCCTTCCCACCTCTCTAATGCCTCTTACCACTAGGACATCCCAAAAGGTGGAGTTCTGGGTTAAGGGTGAGACCCAGTGGGGACATTCTAGCCCAGACCAGGACCTCCCCAGCCATTTCTGCCAACTCACGCTGCTCCAGACTTCCTTCCTAGGCTCCACTACTCAATCCCATTGAGTTTCCCTCAAACTTACTTCCCATCGGAGCTGGGGTGGAATATTTCGGATCTGAATTTTCCGACTCCTGAAATTAAAGAGGGAACAGAGTTAGAGAAAGCTCTGGATGCTTCAGGATCCTGTGACCTTACAGTTTCTAATCCTTGTCCCAGTTTCTTTCTTCCTACCTTCTGCTCACCAATACCACAGTCTTAGAATCTACGAATGGTAACCTCTTAGGAATGGAGTAGGGATGCCTCTCTTAAGAGACCAAAATTATTATCCATGCTACCACAGACAAGAATGCAGAAGCAGACTCGGCAAGCATCCAGGTAACATAAATCCCTTAAAAAAAAAAAAAAATCACAGCTGTTTTGTCTGTCTATTTTCTCACCCATTCCTTTATTCGGCAAGCATGTTACCACCACTCTGTTCCAGGCACTAGAAACATAAGCTAAATATGACATAATTAATGATTAATTAATCTAACAACTATTTAGTTGGTATCTACTTCGTGTAGTACTTTGTTCCACATGCTGGAAACACAGAAATCAACAAAACAAAATACCTGGCCTCAAGGTGCTCAGTTTACTAGGGGAGACCGTCATATGCAAACAAAGCACAGCACTATGACAGGGCAGGGGGCAAGCCCTTGCCTTGGCACAGATACGGATTTCAACCTATGTTTCACTTACCAGCACTGATCTTAAAAGATTATTTAACTTCTTTGAGGCTCAGTTTCCTCCTTTGTAAAACAGGGAAATTACCTATTCACAAAGTGGTAGGTGATGTTGGGAAATATTTATAAAGAGTTTAGCAAAAGGCTTGGACTCAGTACTTCAACTGTAAAAACAGATGCATCTGTAATACATCGGTGGGTGGGAGTGATTAATGAGTGATAAACAGAGCACACAACTCAGCATAGTGACCACCACCTCCCCCCATCCCAGTTAACTATATGGTACTTTCTTCTTACCTTTTCCCATCTTCCCATTTTAAAATGCCTCTTAAAAGTGTACTTTCCCGGCCGGGCGCGGTGGCTCACGCCTGTAATCCTAGCACTCTGGGAGGCCGAGGCAGGTGGATTGCTCAAGGTCAGGAGTTCGAAACCAGCCTGAGCCAGAGCGAGACCTCGTCTCTACTATAAATAGAAAGAAATTAATTGGCCAACTAAAAATATATAGAAAAAATTAGCCGGGCATGGTGGCACATGGCTGTAGTCCCAGCT
>CAUYRT010040235.1:0-10961 GCA_963574885.1 Lepilemur ruficaudatus
TTAATTGGCCAACTACAAATATATAGAAAAATTAGCCGGGCATGGTGGCGCATGCCTGTGGTCCCAGCTACTCGGGAGGCTAAGGCAGAAGGATCGCTTGAGCCCAGGAGTTTGAGGTTGCTGTGAGCTAGGCTGATGCCATGGCACTCTCCAGCCCGGGCAACAGAGTGAGACACTGTCTCAAAAAAAAAAAAAAAGAAAAGAAAAAAATTCAGTCTTTTTCTGTTTTGTATTGTTTAAGGAAGAAACCATCTAGTTCACTGATTTCTGAATAAGTTTCTTTTATGTGGAACAGATGGAAACTTCAGAGAAAAAAAGAAATCTGTACTTTCTATTGTCCTAATTAAGTAGTAAAATTACTTGTATAGCTCAGATAGCTCATACTACCTACTGATACCCCAGAACTGAAAAATTCCATGGAACAGATGCATTGCAGATCATGTTCCATTTAGTAACACAGTACACATTTTGCTCTTACACTTTTAGCAATAGAATGAAGAGATGCCATAAGTAAAGACTATCTAAGGGAGACTACAGACTAGAGTTAAAAGAGAAGAGGACCTGGGACTTAACATTGGGAAACTAGAGTGTTTATGGAACAAACAAGGAGAGCTAGGAGCTGGGGCATGTCAGTGAATGGCTAACGGGAGCCAGGAGGCAAGGGCCAATTACCCCAGCACCAGTAGTGATTAACATGTCACCAACCTGGCATAGGCATCACTGTCCTAGTTTTCAGAAGTCTCTCCTTGAAATTTCTCATTTGTTCCTTTTTTTTTCTGAAGAGCATGCATTCTGAACGTCAGATCATGAAAAGTCGCTGTGGTAGTCTTTCCTGGCTAGGCAGTGGGGAGCCACTGAGTGTTTTTAAGCAAGTTACCCAATCTCATTAATGTTCTTGATAAATCACTCATTGGCATTGTGAACATGGATTCTAGGTGGGAAGATGGCCCGTTGGGAGAGAGGAATGTGGGATGTAAAACAGTAGCAGTGGAGGCAGTGGATGGCGGCTGGGGACAGAGGGTGGGAAGGGAGAGGCGGGATGCCCTCAGATTTTAGTTTACCTGACTAGCAGCAGAGTGCCAAACTGTGAGAGGGGTACTGTGAGAGGAAAAGCATGTTTGGACAGTGCTGAGTTTGGGAAGCCAGTAGAATATCCCGGTGAGCATTTCCATTAGCCAGTTGTAGATAAAAGAGCTTTGAAGCTGAGGAGAGGGTCTAGAATATAAATCTGGAGGTAATCATTTAGAATTTAGGCATCTTTGTTTTTATTTCCCATTGTCTCCTGATTATTTTGCTATTGTTAATATATTTTTATACCTCTAACACTCTGTACACTGATTATATCTTGCCTGGGAAATAGCTCCCTTTCTCTCTCTCTTTAAAACTTAACAGGTTTTGCTCTACCTAGATGTGTACGTGTTGGTATGTTTAGTTCCACTACATGATTTTTGTCTATCCACCTTAGATCATGCAGCTCTCTCTTTCCCATTGGAGCATTGGAAAGTGTTCCCTGCCTCCAAAGTTGTTTACTTTTAACTTCCATAGAAGATGATTACTATGCTGTTTAGGGAAAAATAATTAAATCCTTTAAGAATGCCTTAAGAAGGGACCAGTGCATACTGAATATTATTACTCTTCTAGGTACTACTGCTTTGGAGCCACTACTTTGCTTCCTGGTTCTGAAAAATTTATTTTTAATTTATCAGAAATATATATTATAACATTTTTCTTATGTAAACAAAAACTACTAAACCTTTCTTTGTAGAGCAGTGAGCTTCCATATTTGTATCATTTGAATATATGGAAGCAATTTTGTTATTTTTTTACCTGTATACAGACATACCTAAGTTCAGGCTTTGGATTTGCTGTTTTATCATTTTGTGTCTTTAGGCAGGTCATTTAACCTACTTGGACTTTAGTTGCCTGGCATTTGGGAGATATGCATAATATTTTGCTATGATTGGTAAGTTAACCACAGTGTGAAGGAATTTATGGCATAATGAGAACTTTATTTTATCTCTCTCTAGATGTTGTTGTTCATGAGGATCAATGGGTTGGTGAGACGGTACTACAATCAACATTTACCAGTCAATTATTAAACTTTGGGAGTTACTCATCTGTTCAGCCAGAAGAATGTAAGACACATTTCGGATGTAATCATTTCTTAGTATTTAAAGAATATAAGCATACTAATAAAGATTAGAGTTAAAATGATTCTTTTATAAAATGTTTTCTAAACCATTAGAGAGTATTGGCTTATTAAGAATGAAAATAGAATATTTTAAAAATGAACTTGTACATTGTAAATCACATTTTTATTAAAAGGTATTGGAGCTCATGTTTCACTTTCTTATTTTTCTTAGGGAGTCAGTATAGTGGTGGTTCTTAACTTTTTAGGGAGTCATAGACCTCTTAGAGAAGCTATGGGCCATTTCTCCAGGAAGAACGGACTTACGTAGACAGACACAAAATTTTGCTTATAATTCTAAACCATTCCATGGATCTCTGAGGTTCTTCTGTGGAATTTCCAAGCCTCTAATGAGAATTCTTGAGGTAATAAAAAAAAGTATTGGCCTTGTAGTCCTACAGCTGTGGTTGAAATCCTTGTTCTATCTCCCACTGTTAGGAAAAACTACCTTCTTTCTCTGGTGTCCATTTTCTCTTCTTTGCAGTAAGCTGTCAAATGAAGAAACTAGCAGAATCTTTTTCTCCAGGAAATTAAAAAAAGAAAACAAAGTAAAGGAAGCGTATAAACTAGTATTAATAGTTACGGTCTCTGGAGTCAAATAGACCAGGATTTGAGTCTTGACCACTCCCCCACCCCCGCAGAGTCTTTGTCTTTAGGCAAGTTATTGAACCTCATTATACCCCATCTCCTCATCTATGAGATGGAAATAAAAATATATGCATACCTTACAGGGTTGTTGTGAAGATTAAATGAAATAATGAATATAAAGCGTTCAAACTGCATGTAATATAATAACAATATAGTAAGATTAATGGGAGAAATAATAAGTTAGCAAAACATATTTGATAAAATACTGAGAGAGCATAATGGAAATATTAGGGAATGCTAGAGCTAGGGAAATATATGGCCTATACAGGAAGTTAACTAGAATAACAGGAAAATTTTATGACATATATGGAAGAAAGAACATGGAATTCCAACCTTTGAATTCTCAAAGAAAGGCAGAGTAAGGAGAGAATAACAACAATTATAACAACAGTAACTGTGCTTGGAGAGGGAAGGTTTCACTGTGTCCTAGGGTAGCTCATCAGCAGAAAATCAACACTGACATATTCTCATAAAATAACCAAAATAGAGTTCTTCATCTATCCAATATATGTTTAAGTGTCAACATTGTTTCAGGCACTGTGCTTCAGTATACACCAGCAGTGCAATGGTGCCTTCCCCTCATGGAGCTTATGTTCTTGTGTGGAGGGCAGACCAAAAAAAAAAAAGAGAGAGAATGAAACAGACATACAAATATTTCCAGGTGTTAGTGAGTGCTGTGAAGAAAACTAACAAAGGGCTGAGATAAAGAACGCTATGGTTCTAGTTGGGAAAGGTTGGTCACGGAGTGGAATCAGAGAGTTAGGAAGGTGTTACAGTAGCTGAGATTGAGAGATGATGGGAGGCCTATGGAGATAAAGAGTTGAGATATATTTGTAAATAGGGTTGCAGGATTTTCTGATGGTGTTGATTTGGGGTGAGGGAAGAGGATCAGTCTCCTGCTACTGGATTTCTGGTTTAAGTAACTAGGTAGCCTTTTTTGCAAATAACTGGCAGGGAACAGATTTATGAGGGAAAATAAAGTGCTATGTTTTAGGCATATTAAGTTTTAGATATTTTTGAGGTATCCAAGTGGAGATGTAGAAATTAGAAACAAAGTCTAGGACTAAGGGGACAGATTTAAAATTAAGATACAAATTTTAAGAGTTTTTAGCATATAGATAATACTTGTGTATTTTATTTTAAAAACTTTTAATTTTGAAATATTATCTTCTATGAAATTATAAACTCACAGGGAATTGCAAAAATTCTACGTGAAGTCCTATGAACTCTTCACCTAACTTCCCCCAGTGGTGACACCTTGTATAACTTTAGTATAATGTCAATACCAGGAAATCAACATTGGTACAGTACCATTACCTAGTATTATACTAGGATACTTTCTCCTTTAGCATCAGTGCAGCATTTAACTAAAATATAATTAATACTATAATATATCAGTAAAATAGATATACTTAGTCCTAAAGTCAGTGTCTTATTTAATGGAGAAACACTAGAGGCATTTTCAGTAAAATCAGGAAAAAGATAAGGATATCCACTATCTCTGCAACTATTCATCTTAAACTAGAGTTATTAGCCAATACAATTAGACAACAGGAGGCATCTGAAAGGGTGAAGAAAAATGAAAATTATCTTTATTTACAAATGCTCTGATAATATACCTGAAAAACACCAGGAAATCAAAGATAAAATAAATTCAAATAATAAAAGAATTCAGTGATGTAATAGGCTGCAAAGTTAATATTAAAAAATCAGTAGACTTCATATTCACAAACAATAAACAGAATGCATAATGATAGGGAAAACTCATTTATAGTAGTAATAAAGAAGATATTTCAAAATAAATTTAACAAGAAATGCGTAAAACCTATATGAGGAAAAATTTTAAACACTCCAGAAAGAAATAAAGACATAAATAAATGGAAAGATATTAATAGCTTTACCAGGCATTAAAACATACTATAGTCTTCTATAATTAAAATGGTGAAATACTGATGCATGAATAGACAAATGACCAGTGGAATAGAATAGGAAGATCAGAATGAGACCAACATACATGTGGCAATTTAATATATGGCAAAGGTAGTAACTAAAATCACTGAAATAAAGGCTAACTGCTTCCGCCTCTTCTTTTTTTCTCCTTCTCCTCTTCCCCCTCCTCCTCCTTTTTAGAAACAGGGTCTTGCTCTGTCACCCAAGCTGGAGTACAGTGGCACGATCATAGCTCATTGCAACCTCAGACTGCAGGGCTCAAGCGATTCTCCTGCCTCAGCTTCCTCATTAGCTGGGATTACAGGTACATGCCACCACGCCTGGCTGGGAAAGTCTTTCTTAATATTACTCAGAATCTAGAGGCTGTAAAAGGCAAGACTGATAAATTTGACTACAGAAAAATAAAATTTTGCATAATTAAAACACCATAAACAAAGTCAACTGACAAACTTGGAGAAAATATTTACAACATACACCAAAAAGCTAATATCTCTAATATATGAAGAACTTTTAAAAATTGAGTGGCAAAGGACCTGATTGGAAAATGGGAAAAATAATATAAAATGACCCTCAAATATAACTCACTTTTAGAGAAATTCAAATTAAAACTACATGGAGGTATCATTTCTCACCTATCAGATTGTCAAAAGAATATGGCAATATATTCTTTGGCGAGGCTGTGGGGAAACAGGCCTTCTTACACATTGTTGGTAGGCATGCAAATTGCCAAAACCCTTCTGGAGAGATACTTGGTAATACCTAACAAAATTACATATGTACTTAGCTTCTGACCCAGCAGTCGCACTTCTAGGAATCCGTCTTGAAGATTCACCACCACCAATATGAAAATACGCATCACAGGGTTATTTCTTGCAGTATTGTTTGTAAGTGCAAAATATTGGAACAAATCTAAGTGCCCATATATAAGAGAATGATTGTCTGAATTATCATGCATTCACATAGTAGAATACTAAGCAGCTGTAAAAAGAGAATGAAAAAAATCTGTATGAGCTGATATGAAGTGATTTCCAGGACATATTGTTACATGAAAAACATAAAGCTCAGGCCAGGTACGGTGGCTCATGTCTGTAATCCTAGCATATTGGGAGGCCAAGGCGGGAGGATTGCTTGAGGCCAGGAGTTCAAGACCAGCCTGGGCAACATAGCAAGACCCCTGACTCTACAAAAAATAGAAAAATTAGCCAGGTGTGGTGGCACACATCTGTAGTTCCAGCTACTTAGGAGGCTGAGGCAGGAGGATCAATTGAGCCCAGGAGTTTGAGGTTGCAGTGAGCAATGATGATGCCACTGCACTCTATCCTGGGCTACAGAATGAGACCCTACCTCAAAACAACAACAACAAAAATACACATAGAGCCCAAAAAAGTGTATGTATTAATAGTATGGCATCCTTCCTATAAGAAAGAATGAAAAGGTGAATTTTGTATATGTGAATTATATCTCAATAAAGTTGTTATAATAGATATACTAGATATTTCTCTAATAGTGGGTCTGTATGGACTACCAGAAGCATCCATGGTACATAAACGATCATGAACCCCTTCTCTTTACCTGGAAATGTATCCCAACCCTATTTGCTACCTGATAACTTTTTAGACATTTCCCTAAAACTCAGTTCAAATATTCCTTCACTAAAGCCTTTTCTAATTTTCCCAGACAGCTCTTTTTCTATGTGCTTTTAGAGATGTTTACTTGCATTTCTTATATCCTATGCCTGGGCTTGTTGTCATCCACTTCTAGGGCTAACTCCTTCAGTGCCAGGATTGTGACATGATTTGTCTTTGTATCCTTAGCACCTAGTATAATGCCTGGTACATAGTGGGTGAATAATGAGTGTAGCATGAGCATGTTAATGGCAGAAGGAGAGAAGAATCGTAAATCAGCTTATAGAATCTGCTTTCTAAAAAGTACTTAAGTTTATTGCCAGGATCTTTTTTTGGTCCACAATCAATCATGTATTCAAACATACCTCCTTTACCTTAAGAAAAATTAAAATATAATCAGCAAAACTCACCAACCTGTGCATTTAAAATGTGTGCATTTTATTGTATGTCAAGTATACCTTAATAAAAAATGAGAAAAAAAATTGAGACAGTAGAGAGAAAAACATTTAAAAGAGGTAATGACTGAAGAACTAAATAACTGATGCAATAATCAAGAGAAAGGTTACAAAGTAGCACATGCTCAAATGCCAAATGAGTGTTAGGATAAAAAGCTCTCTGCATTCTGGGGAGGAGGAAGCACTGTGAGGCTAGTGGTTGTCATTCTGTGTGGTATTTGGATGGGAAGACAGGAGGATGACATCACTGCGGTGGGAAAGCGGTGAGGACACATGCCTACCGCTGTGTGGAGTAAGACGTACCCCGGACGAGAGCCAGTGAGGCGGCTCCTGGCCTGTACCAGGCTCGAAGTGCTAAGGGGCTTGAGGAAGAGTGGCAAAGGCAGGATCAAATCAGACTCCAGGGACTGGGGAACCAATTGGCTATATCAGGGTGTTAGAGACAAAAAATAACAAATGTTGAGCTTGGTTAATTGGTAGAAAAATGATATTATTAACAAAATAGAGAAGAAAGAGGGGACAGAGCAAATGTTTTGGAGATGGTAAATAATTCTGCTTCCATTGGTTAAAAATATCAGGTTTTATTTTTTGCATCTACTGATTAAAGAATAAGGTACATGTTTTGTAGAAAGGAAGTCATATTTTACATCTAACCACACTTTACAACATGAAATAGAATTCTAAGAAAATACTGTGTTGTCAAGAAAAATATAATGTTGTCATCCTTTTTGTATGTTTTTCTTCCTTAGATTCCAGTATCGTTAGTGATGTAGTACTTCAAGACTTACTGGCATATGTGTCTTCAAAACATTCCTATCTCAGAGATCTTCCTCGGAGGCAGCCTCAGAGAATGAACAGTATAGAGTTTGTAGAATTGGAGCAGCTTCAGCCTGACATATTAGTCCATGCACTACTAAAAGTTATTGATATCACTGTACTGACAGGTAAATATTTTGAGTGCCTCCTTAATTTTAAATTATAAAAAGTTAAGATATAAGACCATTTTAGTGTACCATTTGGTTATCACTATATATTTGTCATCAGATATTAAAGTATGATATCACATGTGATAGAGTAATACCAACTAAGATGTTCCTTTTCCAGAGGCATTATACAGCTATAGAGGACAGAAGCAAAGAAAAGTTATGTTGACAGTGGAACAGGCCCAAGGTCAACATTATGTGCTTGTATTATGGGGTCCTGGAGCTGCCTGGTACCCTCAGCTTCAAAGGAAAAAAGGTAAATAAACCAAAAAGCATTTCATCTATTTATAGTTTGGTAAATGATTAATGCTTACGAGCCTAAGATAAAGAAAATCTTAAGAGATTAGACAACATTTGAAATACAAGAGATCGTAATTGGGTAATCTGCAAATTTCTTGTTATAATTTTATACCTCTTATAGCAATTCAGTTATCTAAAAAGTCTTCTATAATTAATGGTGGCAAAATAAAGGCTTAAATTTATTACCAGGTATACTACTTTACCTTTTTTAGTGACGATCTTATTTCCTTCACATAATGTTCTTTAAAAATTTAATTCTGGAGAACCTTCTACAGTTTTTTCAGCCAAAGTACTCTGATGAATACACTTCTCTCTGGTCATAGGGCAGATGTTAGGGGAGTTACCTTAACTCTTTCAAGTCACAATTACTGTTCAATAAATTCTGTGTTCCAGGTTTTTATTCTAGTTGTTTTAAAAGTGTGGGCTATTAGCTAGCCAGAGAATGTTCATGTTTAAAATATGACCCATGAGGCTGGGCACAGTGGCTCACACCTGTAATCCTAGCACTTTGGGAGGCCAAGGTGGGAGGATTGCTTGAGGTCAGGAGTTTGAGACCAGCCTGAACAAGAGCGAGATCCTTTCTCTAATGAAAATAGAAAAAATGAACCAGGCTACTAAAAATAGAAAAAAAAAAAAAGAAATTAGCCGGCCATGGTGGTGCATGCCTGTAGTCCCAGCTACTCAGGAGGCTGAGGCAGAAGGATCACTTGAGCCCAGGAATTTGAGGTTGCTGTAATCTAGGCTGATGCCACAGCACTCTAGCCCGGGCAACAGAGTGAGACTCTCTTTCAAAAAAATAAAAATAAAAAATGACCCATGATATATTTTCTTTAAAGTATAAATCATTTATGGTATATTGAGTTAAATGGAATTAATGTTTCATTAAAATAGTATAACATCTTTTCTTTGCTATTGTGAGATCCTTTAGTTGTAGCAATTGAAGATAGTTTCATTAATGGCTTAGGAGTTATTTTACCTTGCTGTTAATTTAGAGATTGATTTAGTGTATGACCCATTATTTTTTTTACCTGAAAGAGTTAATGTTTCTTTCCAAACTTCTGCCTACCAAAGAGTTATCTATAGGTAGGATCTGTCATATTGTCTCTCTTAATCATTAATAGCCTGTAACTAGGATTTGAGATAAGTCTGATTTTTGACTTTCAAGTTAGGATCAAACAGAGACAGATGTTTGTTCAGTTGAGAAATCTGACAAACATGTATCAATGATCACTGACCACCACGTCGTAGCCAGGAACATGAGTCTAGTGCATGCTAGACAAAAATGTAGGTCAAAGGTATCATGGAGCTGTAGCGAAGTAGATTGCTCCATGTTTAATGCAAATATTATTTTAAATTAATAGTTATTTGGTTAATAGAAGAGAAATTACAGTTGTCTCTAGATATTCTATGGTATTTAGGTTATTATTGAAAGCTTAATAAATACAGGAATTAAAATGTAGTTCTTTGTTCATTTATTCATTCAGCATACCTTTATTCATAACCATTGTTTTTAAATTTTAACATCTATTTCAATACTTCAATCATTCTTTTTAAGGGAAATAACAATTTTGAAGGGTCACTTAAGTAAGTGATTCTATTTTCCTGATTTTACTTTCCTTTCCAGAGACCAGTCCCATTTCCAAATTCCCAGCAAAGAGAGTCTGATTGCCCATACTAAATTTGATTCCAAAAAGTGTGACCAGGAAGACATTGTCACAAAGTACATCTATGAGGGCTTGAGCTTATTTCAGTGGGTGAAAAAGCAGTTAAGGGAGGAGTCATTTGTGGTCTGGGTGGATAAATAAAGATATTCACTACCAAAAACATGTATATTCACTAGCTTAGAAAGATGTATGTGATATATTATTTAGTTTAAAAAGTAGATTATAAAACTTTACATATAATAGGATCCCATTGTACTAAAAGTATATCTATAAGTATGTATGTACATTTAAAAATCTGGAAATATGTATGCATACCAAAATGCTAGCAGTGGTTATTTCTGTATTGTAGTCTTATGTGTGGTTTTTACTTTTTCTTTATACCTTTAGTTTGAATTTTTTGTGTGTGTCGGCACCTGAATTTATTTTAAAACTTTTTATTATAAAAGTCTTTAAGCATATACAAAAGTAGAGAGAATACTCAGTATAATGAACTTAAGTACCCTTTAGCCAGCTTATTAAAACATGGCCAATCTTTTTCATGTATTACCTCCCCTTTCTCTTACTGTCTAAATATTTTATAATAAATGTATTTTATTTTATAATTAGAAAGTAAAACTTTTTCCTTTTTTTTTTTTTTTTTGTTTTTTTTTTTGAGACAGAGTCTCACTCTGCTGCCCGGGCTAGAGTGAGTGCTGTGGCATCAGCCTAGCTCACAGCAACCTCAAACTCCTGGGCTCAAGGGATCCCACTGCCTCAGCCTCCCAAGTAGCTGGGACTACAGGCATGTGCCACCATGCCCCGCTAATTTTTTCTATATATTTTGAGTTGACCAATTAATTTCTTTCTATTTATAGTAGAGATGGGGTCTCACTCTTGCTCAGGCTGGTTTTGAACTCCTGACCTTGAGCGATCCTCCTGCCTTGGCCTCCCAGAGTGCTAGGATTACAGGCGTGAGCCACCGCGCCTGGCCTGATATTCAATGGGCGAATGTAAAACATATTTTCTATCTTTGGTTTTGTGCTATTTACCATCTTTTTTACTTTGCTTTTTTTCCCTCCCCTTCTGCTTTCTATTACATTCTTAATACCTTTCACTTCCCTTTTCTCTTCTCTGCATTGGCAGTTATATTTCCATTTCTGTTCTTTTGG
>CAUYRT010040236.1:0-29313 GCA_963574885.1 Lepilemur ruficaudatus
CTATTTTCCCTTATGCTTTGAGGATATTCTGTAATGATATGTTTTGATTCTTTTCTATTTATCTTTTTTGTTTCTACTATTGTTTTTTTTCTTTGTGTTACCATGAGGCTTACATAAAACATTTACTCTCGTTTTCTACAATTTTTTCATTGAATTCTATAATAAACTGTTCACAAACAAGTTCTGATCTCCTTTCAGTAGCATAAACACAAATTACAATTCAGGGTTTCCTAGACTTCATTATCTAAAAAATTATGGTGTTATTGAATTCAATGTGAGGGGAGATTTTCCTCTAGGAATGTAATTATATTCTTTCTTTATAAATAAACAATACAGATGTCTAATATAATTTGAGAGCACCAGGAAGTTTTATTATCGTGATTCCTACAAGAGTCCTGCCTGAGAAATTCTCTTGGCTAGCTTTACAAATTGTGTATTGTAAACATGATAGTTTATTTTTTAAAATCTATTTTTACTTAATTATGTTTTTCATGATTATCCAAGACATTATGGGGTAGTTTTAGGATTTATGGTATTATTTATGATGAGAATAAGAATGATGCATTTTCCACTCATGTTTCTTTTTTGATTCCTAGCATTTATTTTCCTTCAGATAATTTGATTAGAGTCTATAGCTTGATATAGATTCCCCTTCACATGGCATGGACACTACAGAGTACTAGGCATATCTACAAATTTTTTTATTAATTCTAAATTTAAGCAAATCCAGAACACACTCTCTGGGTTTCTATTTTGAGTTGGAGAAATATTTGAAAAAAAGAGATCGTGCTGTTTTTTATCAGATATATTGACTAAGAGAAAGTTATCATTTATCAAACTGTATCAGAGATACATATGGCCAAAGGGGGCACGTCAGTAATCTAACTGAATGTATACATAGGTGAAAAAATGAAGCCTGGTAGGGCCTTTGGCAAGATAGCGAGACTTTACCCCACATAAAGATGTTCACATTCAATGTTGAGGCTAAAGAAGCAGGTGTCTAGGCAGATTTGGCTAATGACATTTCTACTTTCATCCTCTGCACAGACACATTAGCAGCATGAGTTTCCAAAGCTTTAAAATACAGCATAATCAAATTTTAGACCATTAAGCTTTATCGGATATAAAAGTACTTTCAATTTTCTGATTTATAAACTACTTATAAGGGTTTTCCCCACACAAAACCCTCCCAGCTTTGACCATTCTAGTGATGAAAGGGGAGAAAGTGCAAAATAAGAAGCAGATTGTGAAAGGCATTTCAGGAAACTTCACAGTCAGGGCCAAATAGCCCTGGTCAGACAAGGGTGGCATGTTGGTTTTGCATAGCGGTGAGGTGGGTGGATTAGCCAGGGTTGAGCTTGATAAGGGAGGCTGGACCCCAAATAAGGAAGTGCTCCTACTTAAGGTCAACATTTAATGGATTCTTACTATGTGCCACGTGCTGAGCTAGACACTTGCATTGGCGGCTTTCAACAACTTTATGAACTACTTACACTCAATTTCTCATGAGATTAGCTGTGTTTTCACAGGGAATTTTAGGCATGTATAGATTCTTTTTTATATCTTTACTCTATTTGCATGCATAATTCATAACTTCTTTTAGCAAATATCGAGGATGAAATAGATTATATCCATTTTAATTGCTCGTATTTGCCTGGATAATGACTTATTTTCTGTTTGTCCCTCTAGTAGTTTTGC
This sequence comes from Lepilemur ruficaudatus, assembly GCA_963574885.1. Taxonomy (NCBI): domain Eukaryota; kingdom Metazoa; phylum Chordata; class Mammalia; order Primates; family Lepilemuridae; genus Lepilemur; species Lepilemur ruficaudatus. The sequence goes on from CAUYRT010040236.1 coordinate 1,699, forward strand.
GATCCCGAAGGACAGGGGACATTTCCTTCTCTTTGAATCTTCTCTGTGGCTTACTAGAGTTTAAGCATCATGAGGATGGGAGGTGTCCTGTCTAGATCACTGATGTGTCCCGCATGTCTAGAACAGCATCAGCCTCAAAGTAGGAGTTCAATAAATATTTCCAAATGAACAAGTAAGCGAATAAATGTTTCCTATTTTACAGGCGAGAAACTGAAAGATTTAGTAACATGATTAGGGTTGCATGACTCACAGAGTCTGAAAAAAAATCATTCCTCTTAATAATCATCTTAACCTCTGAGCAATGAGGAGCTATTCATCAGCGTAATTACTTGTACCAGTCTGGGACATAGGCAGATCATCCTGACGTCAGTGAGGAGAATGGATGGTGACATGGGGTGCAGGCATGGTGCGCACAGCCCATGGTGGAGCCTTTCTAATAAAAGAAGTGGAAGAGAGGGCTCAAGAGGCTCTCTCCAGGACAAACAGGAAGTGGGAGATAAGAAAAGGGTAGTCACAGATAACTTCACATTTTCTAGGACTAGAGACAGAATCTTCATGGAAGTGTCCAGCAACTCTTCCTCATCCTTGACCAAAAGACCGCTTCCCCATATTTGACTGTACTACCCTCAGTAGTAGGGATGCCAATTAAGAAAGGAACAAAGGAAAGGCATCACCTGACCAATCTATCCAGGTGAGTCAAGCCTGGGAATTTCAGAATTTGCCAGAGTTAGATTTACCTCGTACCCAGTTTGAGATACTGGCAAGAGAAGAGAATACAAGTGACGAATCTCTTTTAGGGCTGTGCAGAACAGAGGCCCTGACACCGCCCTATCAGCTCATGACAGCAAGTTCAAGTCCAGTCTTCAGAAGTTTTCTCCATCTTCCCATGTCCAAACCTCTGTGGCTCAGTCTATGTGCACTTGCACCTGCCATTTAGGTGATGCTTTCTAAAGCATATTATCTTATACTTTCTAACAGTGGTGTAGTGATAATCTCCTATAATTCATGTCAAGTATATACTTTAATTTTGAGTAAATAATAAGCAATTAAAAAGAAAGCACCATATCTTTTATCTGTTTAGATTTCCTATAATTTAAAGTATAATCATTGTGTGGTGTGTGTGCTCAAACAAAGTTAATATCAATACATCAGTAACAATGTCTCAATTAAATAAACTCTTCCTCTTAAAGTCAGTAACGATAGATAGATAGGCAGACTTGTGCCAGATGGACGAATAGGTAGAGTTATAACAGACAGATGGACAGATAGAAGGTAAGTAGATAACTATAGCCTGGACTGACTGTTCCAGTGAATAACCCATGTCGGGGGAAAATTACCTATCTCTGAGGAGATGGATTTTCCATTTTCAGGGTATAATCATCAAAAAAGGTTACCTTATTCTTGTTTCTCAAAAAACAATTCATCTTCTAATTGCAGGCAATTTATTTCCAGGGATTGGTTTACTCAGCGGGAGTTTTAGACATGTAGTAAACATCTACCAGTTGATGTAGGAGTCTAGAAAAGATATGGTTTCAGCTTTCTTAGAGACTACATTTTGAAAAGTACTTTAACCTGCCTGAAATTCAGTGGATAATCCAGGAAAGAAAATAATAAATATCCAGGAGTCAAACTAATAGTGTAACAGGACTCTCACAGGACTCTAGGAAATCCTTTCTTCCCCAAACGGCTTTCTTTTGCTGAAGCACTGATTTAATGTTACAGGACCAGGGCTCTATGTTACATTGGAACACAACACACAATGAACTTAATGCCAGATGTCGCCTTTACCACCAAAGCCTCATGGCGATTGAATTTAGGAGAATTTATTTTGGAGATAATATAAGCTTGAAAGCACGATTGTTTGTTAAAAACAATGTAGTTCTAAGCTCAGAGACTCTTTATGCCAATTAATGATTTTAGGATTATTTACTAGGGCATTTCAAGTTCACGGAAAGTTTTAAAAAGCATTGAAACTGTTTACCACATTATCATCTCCAAAGCAAAAGAAAGGAAAGCAAAAGAAAATGCGTCAACCATCTTCATTAAGTGCATTGAGCTGCTCATTTCAACAGCAGGATGTGAACAAAGAAAACAGCCCTTAGAAATAAATATTAACAGCTCATCTCCATAGACCTATAGGGGAGAACAGAGAGCTAGCAACCTTTGAGACAGCCTGGGCGGCTATTCCTCAGCCGGAAATGCACCAAAGAAAACCTTTCCAAGAAAGAAATCTTTTTCTGAGAAAGAATTGGAAATTTTCTAAAAACCTATTAAAATACTCAGTATGAAATAATAGCAAAAAATTAAAGGATGCATCATAAAATAATATAGCCTAAGAAATCAGCAGGTTATAACAGAAAAGAAAAAATACCACCTCAGTCATGTTAATAAAATGAGAAGTGAAATTAAACACTATAAATAAGATTTCTCACAGTCTTTAAAAGGAAAATGGTTCAAAAAGAATCATTTTCTGAGGTTTAACTGTTTCAAATAATTTCTCTTCAAATCAAACACTATCATTTTGAGTCTCAGAATGGTTTGGGGTCTTGACATGTGGGCGCTGAGCCGGCATGGTGGAGAATTTGGGCATTGGCAAGAAAGTTCATCCGGTTCACGTCTTGGCTCTGTTTCATGTTATGTGAACTTAGACTATGACTTAACTTCCATGATCTCTGTTCATCATCTGTCAGTTGGGGTTTGTCCATTTTGGCTTGTGGTTGAGAGCATGGGTTATAGAGAGGCAGATCTGAGTTGGGATTTGCTATTTATGATCCATGGCAAGCAAGTCACCCTTTACAGAGGCATCTGTTTCCTAATCTGTGAGAAGGATACTCATATGCAGCTCTCACAATTGCCAGGATTGCATAAACTAATGAGAAGCATTTGGCTTAGCACCAGGCGCATAGTAAGTGCTCAATAAATGAGGGCCAACATGATGTTGGTGATGGTAGTAAGGGAGATTAAATGATGTAACTTGTACAAAACCCATAAAACATAGCAAGTGCTGGGTAAATAGGAATTCACTTCTCCTCTCACACTATTTTCCACCAAAATGTAAGGTTTTTTAATGGCAAAGATCCGCAGCTACTTTAGTGCATATTGCATGTAGACATTTACTTAATATTTGCTAAATGAATGACTGATTGAATAAACACACTGACACACCCCATCTTACAATTACATAGTGCTATAGAGTGCTTGAATCATTCTTGTGTATATTAACTCATTTGAAATATACAGCAACCCTGTGAGGTAGATAACACTGGCATAGTCATTGTCATTTTTCAAAAACAGTTAGGATTCAGAAGTTTTAACTATGTGGCATTGCTGGTTAGTGGATTCAATACCCCGGTCCCTTGATTCCATGCACTTTTCATGATCACATACTCTCTTTGGCATGTTCAAGAACTTTGTACAGAGAAGTTAGTGCCCACACATAAGCAGCAAGCATGCTACTAGGGACATACTAATATTTCCTCAGAAAGAATTCAGGGCAATACCTGACACTGATAATTCTCTATATCCCTTTTGAGGTGACCCTGGATCTGGCTGGCCTCAGACAGCCTCCAAGGACTGTCTTCCCCAGAAATGCAGACAGAACCAGTGTAATTCTGCTCACTTTGCACAAAACAACAACTCTTAGGAAACAAGGAGAGCTCAAAAACATCATTGACCTGGATGTCCCTTTTATCAAATGTCAAGACCAAGTTTTGCACCCGAATTCCAAGTCAGGAAGCATTGTAGAGCCAAAATGGGATTGGCAAAGGATAGAAAAGGATGTGGAACAGAAGTGCTTTCATTCACGGAGAAGTCATAACAGGTTGAACTGAAAAGAGCAGAGGCCTCCAGGACAGGAATGTTTCCCTCTTCTCCTTCCCTTTTCCTGCTCTACTTATTAACCTCGTTCTTTTCATGTTAAGTCAATTTGTAAAATTCCTGTCTCTTGCCTCCCCCCTTCCCTTCCTGTCTTAAGCTCTGTGGATTAATGTAACCGACGGTCAGATCTTGGCCACCAGCAACCACAGGTGGCTCCTGCTTGTAAACAGAAAGCTAAGGTGGTTTTATTGTTTATATGGAAGTCACTGAGTAGATCAGTGGGTGGATTAACTTCAAACCTCTTCTTCCTGGGAAAGGTCGGACTGGTTCAAATAGGAAGAGTTCCTTGCAAGCTTGTTCCCACTGTCTGCAAAACACTACACACGCCCGCCCTCACGTCTCCTAGCGTAGAGGCCATTAGTCCATTTTATCAAGTGTAATTAAGAATCATGTTACGGTGACTGCCACTTCAATATTTTTAAAATGAAAACACTCAAGCGAGGTCCATTGGGGCAGAAAGAGCTCAAGTTTAAATACATATGTGAGAAGAATCTTTAAATTAATTTAGAATGAGACAATTATCGCCCCAAACAAATGGTGCAGTCTAAAATACTGATAACATTTTGCAGTTTCCTCTGAGATCTATTCTTTGAATAGGTAGCATAATTATCCTCAAAGTGGAGATGACAGAAATCCAATTAAGGAAACAGAAAAATTCAGAATACCTTTCCAGACTGAGCAGCATTTCGGCTACCTTTTGAGTGGCTTGTAGCATAATATGAAGAAGGTTGTCTTGACTGAGGTATAAGCCTTGGTTTTCTGCTGAAAATTGGCTCTGAGGCTTTGCAAAGTTTATTTAACCTCTCTTGCTTCTTTGTAGGGTTGTTGCATTTGTAAAAACACATATGCCGCAGCCCATAGTAAGTATTCAACAAATGGAAACACTCCTCTTAGTAGACACTCCTCTTTGATTAGTCGTTCCTAATAACAGCATGGTTGTTTTGCCACAGTAGAATAAAATGTGTCCAACTATTTGTTTTATTCGATTTTCCATGCCCAACATATGTGGTTGCGCAGTAAGCAAGAGATGTAAATGTACTAGAACCTTTTGTCACTTGTAGCAGATTAGTCACTAACTGAGATGAACTCAACTCAAGGAATCTAACTGTGCTTAGTTCTGTCACTCAACTATAGGACCCATTCTATCCTGATCAGTATAGAGACAGTCAAAGATAACTTAGGCAACTTAATCATTGTGTCTATGTACGTTGATCCAATGGGTTGGATAATTGCCTAGTGTGAATGTGAGGTTGAGTACAGATAATGATGACAATTAAACTAATGAAAACCTGAGATAGTGAGTTAATAATAGCCATATTAGTAATGCAAAGAATAAATAAGCATTAGTGAGTAATGGGGAGCATGATATGTATTGCAAAACTAATAGAATAAAGCATATTATTATGCCAATAGATAAAGTAGGAATAAAAAGGAAAATATGCCTACATATGAATGACTGGTACATATGAAAAGCAGAGAGTGTGTGAAAGTGGGAGCTATCGACTCTCAGCCATGACCCAGACACTTGGTGGAAAGCAGCATTCTACAAAGAGACTGTGTGCGGAGCTAGCCCAGACTGCCCGCCTGAGGATGGCAAGACACTGGCAGCTAAACACACTGAGATCAAAGGACACCCAGTGATCAAATAAGGAGGCTTTTTGTTAGGGTCTGACTTCCTGGGGCCGGGGAGTATAAACAGAGATAGTGGCCTTCACAAAAGCAGTACTGTCCACCAGGACTTTGCAGCCCCTGAGTAAAGAGAGTCCTCTGGAATTGACACTTCTCAGGGGTATTACATCAAAAAACTACCACTGAAATTCCTTCTCACTTCTCCTTCTGTCATAGCAGTCTGCTCTGAAAAGTAAACTAGAAATTTTGTGTGCAAAAATGCTATGGCTGTGTGAGCGTAGAAGAAAATAAAAATCCCAGGTCTATTAGTAATTTATCTGAAACCCTTTTTCTCAGACTCTCCCTGCCTGCCTCTCTCATTCCCTAGATCGTCAAATTGGGGGAGAAGTCAGTTAATTAAACAGGAGGGAACCCCAGCATTCTGCTCCTCCTTTCCTATAAAAGGGCAAGGCTTGTCAGTAGGTCTCAGGGCATTTGAGGGCAGGAGTTGGTACCCGAGCGCCGAGGCCTGTCTCTACTCAGAAGGAGCTGGCCTAAGGCAGAAAACCCATGGCTTTCCTTCCAGGCCTGATCTTGCCACCATGGCCTGCTGATCACATCCCCATCTCTTCTCAAGACCGTGGTTGCTAAATGACTGCATTTTTGGATCTGTGGCACCTATATGACTTTTCCTGAATCCCCAGATTGAGGAAAAAAAGAAGCACTTTCGGGCCTTCTAATCTCTATAGCCATGATTCTCAGCCTTTAAGACAGTGTTAAAAATGCCAATTCCCTAAATTTATGATTTTAGGAATTATGATTCAGTGAGGCATTACATGGCCCAGGAGCCTGTATTTTAAATACATGTTTCAAGTGTTGATGATGTACGCACAATAAAAATAAAACTGCTCTATGGTACTGGCCGTAGCTTACTTCTCTAGCTTCTAGTTTTTGCCCATTTATGCTGACAAGATCTGATTTTCCAGCCTGTGTTGTCTTCCAGGACCTGCAATTACCTGCTTTCTACCAGCCTTCTCTAACTCTGTGGGGACTCCTGCTTCCGGTTACACCTGGGGAAAAAAGTTGTCGTATACTTCATAATAAACAAATATTGGTGCTTTCCTTTATGCTGTATAAATGAGATAGAAAATAGGGAAATTGTAAAGTAATCAGTTCTTTTTGTCCTCTTTCTGCCTCTCATCCTAATTAACAGAAACAATAGTATCTGAAAATGTCTACCAAAGTACTTAAAAGAAGTTGAGAGATATGCAGAGAATATACATGAGATGGGGAGGGCTGGGGAGAGGGGAGAAATTATACATTTTTGAAAGCAATGGATAGACATCAACTCCCTGAATTGATTCTTTCCTAAATTCACAAGTAGATTCACAAGCTGGATTTCAGCTCTCCGCTGCTGTTGCCAACTCCAGTTGAATTCTTTTAACCCTGCCTTAAAGTTCTCATGGGGAGTTATCACAGACAAGAACATTCATCATATTTAGCTGTTTCACATTTTTTTACTCCTCCACCTCTTGATGAGGACAGGACTCCTGTGAACCCAGGCAGCCCTTCCCTGGAATACCTGCGAACCAGTCTGGGGCCTTAACATCTTTGTTTTTCATAAGATGAAGATTATTTAAATATTATAACTCATGCTTATTTGATTTATATAGCCCAAATCTTTATATCTCATAATGATTATGAAGACTAAGAAATGATTGTGGGTAATAATTATATCAGAAAGATAAGCTATAAATTATTTATTTAGTGATTTAAAGAATGTTCTCAATCGTTGAACAACATTTAATTCATGTAAGACGATTTACTACACTGACTGGTTTCAAATTAGTTATTCTTTTACCAATACTGATAGAGATTAGGGCAGTTAGGCTATAAGACCCTTATTGATCCTTAATGAGAAATCCATATTTATTTTTTGCCCAAGTTTGTACAACCCTAAAGATTTTCCTAGTGGCTTTTTATGCAGTCTTCTGGGCAATAAAGTCTAACATTGCATGAGATTACAAGCCGTTATTCTCAGTCTATATTTTTACCATTCTCACAAACGAAATTAACCCAATTCTTTACTAATTCTAATTCTTTGCCCAACAACCAATTAACTTTCAGTGAAGGTAGAACATAATGATTCTGATGAATCATACTTGTTTATAGAACTATGATGCAATGCCTGATATTCCTTTTAGGTTTTCTTTTTTTTCATTTTGACAGAGATAATAAAGATCAAGAATGCTTAAATTCAAAGTAGTTGTCTCTCCAACAATGAGATTTCAGAAGTTATAAATAGCCAGAGTAGTGGAAAACTTCAAATTACACCATAAGAACATCCCCATTGCTTTTTTGTGTACGGAGCTTCAAATACAACTGCAAAGATACTAACCTATGCCTATGTCAATCGCATATGTACTTGGAGTAGTCTTTGGCTTGCATATTATCTCCGTTTTTGTTTTAGATATTTCCAAAAGAATATTTTCTGTTCTTAACATGTTATAGGTATCAATGAGAGGAATCTAGAATTATTTGTGTATAATAAGTTAGAATTGAGGACATCAATATGGACTCATATTTAGCTTAATATAGATCCAGATGGCTACATACAGAAATGTTTATAGATGTGTGGACACATTCAGGTTAGTATACAGACATACATTTCATTGCTCTGTGAGCTGAGAAGGCCTACAAGAAATGAAACCTGAATAGTTTGAGTGAGCCTGTCACCCAGATCTTGGCTTCTAATGTCATTTTCTAATAAAGGGAACCCAGCCTCCTTGGTGACATAGATGATTCTAGGACATAGGAAAATACAAGATACTCTGGAACATCTTGAAATGTTGCAAGGTATGGAAATGCTCAAATGGAAGAAAAACCCAAAAACCATTGATATGGCATGTCAAAGGGACATGCAAAGTGGAAGAGTCAAATGGCCACAGCTGGAACAATCAGAGCAAGTCAATAATTAAAAGCACATTCTATTAATATTATAACCCAATGTACAAGGTAAATATCCATGAGTCTGTACTGATATAAATAAATTATTGTATAAATAAATCGATGAGGAATAAGACACCAATATCTCATGCAGAATTTCAAGTAACTTATGCAGATCCCGTATTTGAAGGAAGTGAAGCAAAACTAGCCATTCCTTAGGTGTTGACTACCTGCAGTGACTTCCTTCAAAAGAGTATGTGGGTTGAGAAAGAGTGACCATTTGGTCAAGAAACTTGACAAACACTATCTCAGCCAGATGTCAAGGTCAATATCAACAGTGTTTGTTGATATTACGTATCCTTGATATGGTATGATGACCCCAATACACATTACCCCCATCTAATTCTGAAAAAAAAATCAGACAAATCCTAATCGAGGGGCTTTCTACAAAATAGCTGACCAGGTCTTGGAAAAAGAGTCAAGGTCAACAAAAATGAGAGAAGTTAAAGAAATTGCCACAGTCTAGAGCAATCTAAGGAGACATGACAACTAAGTGTCATGTGGCCTCCTGGATAGGATTTCAGAACAGGAAAGGAAAATAAGTTAAAAAAAAAATACTAAGGAAATCATCACAAAATATGAACTTTAGTTAAAAATGATGTAGAAATATTGGTTCATTATTCGTAATAAATTTACACTGCTAATAATAGGAGAAATTGGGTGCAAAGGATATAACAGATCTCTGCTCTATGTTTAAATTTCTCTGTAAATCTAAAATTGTTTTGAAAAATAAAGTTTATTTAAAATATGATTGAAATAATATTTAAAATGTTATAATAAAAACAGTATTTTGGCATAGTCTAACTAAACCATTAATGAGAAACTTGGTAAACTCTCATTTGTCCATATTTTTTTTTTTTTGAGACAGAGTCTCACTCTGTTGCCTGGGCTAGAGTGCCGTGGTGTCAGCCTAGCTCACAGCAACCTCAAACTCCTGGGCTCAAGCAATCTTTCTGCCTCAGCCTCCCAAATAGCTGGGACTACAGGCATGCACCACCATGCCCGGCCAATTTTTTCTATATATTTATAATTGGCCCATTAATTTCTTTCTATTTTTAGTAGAGATGGGGTCTCACTCTTGCTCAGGCTGTTTTTGAACTCCTGACCTTGAGTGATCCTCCTGCCTCGGCCTCCCAGAGTGCTAGGATTATAGCTGTGAGCCACCACACGTGGCCTCATAGTTTTTAACTTCTAAAATTTTCAAGAGAGAATTTTAAATGTGATATATTTTATTTTTTTCTTATATGGTGGTATTAATAACATTCCTTCTAGTGTGGAGGAAATAGACTATAACCTCATTTGACAATTTACTTCCAGACTCTTCCCTCCAACTAGATGTCTTGAACAATTGCTTTTTATTTGACACTTCCCTTTATTTTTGCTCCCTTAATTCTTTTGTTATAAACTTTTTAAGCCAAAATTTCAACCTCTCCACAGTACACATAATAATTTAAGCTTCACCAATTAGATGTGGATTGAAATTTTGTCTCCTAGTTACACGGAGATAATATAAGTGACACAAATTACTCTTGCTCATTAAGGAGGCAAGGCATGATCATCTCCACAAACCAGAAGATTTGAGGTATGTCAGAGCAATGTTAAAAGTTTAATCTCGCTCTATTATACTAGTTTACTAACGCTCATTTTTGCATCAACAGTAGAGACATTGCTTTTAAGAGAGACAAATAAAAATGTTTTTAATAAACTAAACTTATTATGTATATATTTAATGATCCTACTCTCCAGTGTACATTTTTATATTATAAATGTTTTTCTATTAAAAAGTACAAAACGTGGTTGAATTGTTTTTAATGTAGAATTAAAAGAACATATAAGAATCTGTTTTTAGAAAAAAAATACATGTTTTATTTTGCTATAAAGTATTCATATTATATATGCAGAATTAAAGTGTTTGATTTTATTCTTTTTTAAAATGTACTGAGTTAAAGCTAGAGAGGAGATTATGAGCATTTGCTTATTACTCCCAGATCCCAATGTCTAGTCTCAAACTCTGATTCAGTTGTCCAAAGGCACTTCTATTTAGATATCTCATCACTTCTAACTCAGTGTTTTTGAAGATTGCACCCAATCCTACTTGCTTTCATTGAAAATACCATTCTACTTACATTCATGTTCATGGTTCCTTGCTGTCATTTTGAAGATCATGTGTTCATTTCCCATGAGGTAATGTTTGACTTTATGTTGTGTATTTTTTAAGATCCCTCTGTCCTTCTTGAGTTATGTTAATCTCTAAAGCCTTAGACTACAGTACCCTGAAATTCTTTCTAATTTGAGGGGGTGGCTTTTAAAATGCGTTTTGGATCCAGATAATTTATCAACTATGTACCAGATCCTAGTTCTCTGAGTATCTCCTGAGGATTTCTGCAATGCCCCCTGCCTGGTCTCCCGTCCACGCGTTTTCTCTGATACTGAGGGTCGAGACTTCCATTTGTCCTCTGGCTTCTACCCTCTCCTGTGTTCAGTGATTTTGCTCCTTTAATTCCCTCCGTATCCTCTGAATCATCCATCTTTCCATCTATGCTGGATTATTCCCTTCAGTGGAATCAATTGCTTTCGTATCTCCTGTTTTACAAAATTGTGCTCACGCGCTATGTCCTTCTTACATGACTGGGCCATTTCTTCACTCCCGTTCACCGCACAGTGTCTCAAGAGATTCGTTAAATCTCCCCATCTCTATTCCTTGCTTTCCATTCACAACTCAATTCACTTCAGTCAGATTTTTCATCCCCACTTTAGTGAAACTGGTCTTATTAAGGTCACCTGTGACCTCTATGTTGTAAAACTCAAATGAATACTTCTATATCCCAATCTGAAATCACTCAAGCCACATTTAACAAATTGGCCACTGCATTCTTCTCATTTTTTTTTTTGCTTGACTTGCATTTATTCTCCTTATTTCAGCAGTACACTCTAAATTGACATTAGAAAACCACCCAATCAGGGCCACTCTACAATCCAGGCATGAAGCTCACTATCCTGGGCTTTGTTATTTAAAGAGCACATGATGTCAATGTCACTCTGGATCCAGTGTTCAGCACCAGCCCAAGAGGGCCTGTAACCCAATGTTCATTCTGGTGACAAATATGATTCAGGCCTTGTGGAAATTCTTTTCTGTATTTTTTGTTTTGCCTTGTTAAAACAAAAGATGACTCTGTCTAAATGTCATGGAATTCTGTGGGCCGTGCCACTGCCGATATAGAGACAGGCTCAGCTTCTCTCTATGTGGGAAGGAGCCCTCATTTCTCAGTGGGGCTGGAAGTTATTCTTTTGCTTCTCTTTGTGTTCCTACCCATGATTCTAGAGAGATGCACTAATTACACTAATTAGCACATGTGTATGTATTTGCATGAGGCAGTTGAAAAACACTTGGAATTTTCAACAATCCCTATTACTCACACTTTGATGCTTTAGGTCTATATTTAGTGGGTGTGAGATGTTACGCTGAATTCTCACATTGGCAAGTAGATGTGCTTTGAATTCTATAATTGTAAGTTCATTTAAAAATGATTTAATAAGATTGAATTATTCTTAAAGTAAATAAAATTTAGTGCTATTTAAATAATTTAATATATTTTTATATTATAATTTAATGTTTTGATGAGAATATACTTCGAATTTTATGTTTTGAATAGTTACATATTTAAAAAACCTTATTTTAATAAAAATCAAACTGTATGAAGAGCTGTATAATAACTACCTAGTTAGCAATTTTGTTGAAATGAAGAAAGAAAATTATAAGAATAACTATATAATTATTTATAAATTATATGTCTTAATAGCATTATTTATCTAAATATGTTCAAGAATGATTTGATTTAGTCATCTTTCATGTCTTGACAAATTTCAGTTAAATAAAATCAAATTTGCACACATATTTTCCAATATGAAATTATATTTGTACAGATAAAAGAAAATGATATATTTCAATTGAAAATTTGTTAACTATATTTATATCGTTTGACTATTTAAACATATGGTTTGTGGGTCTCTAATTTTACTCTTGCCCTGGGCTAATAAATTCTTGGGTATTGACTTTTGAACAGAAGAACAAAATAACTGAGAATATTTAAACTTGCTTAATCCCAGTAGCCACACACTGATAAGACTGCACTACCTGTTACCTAGATCAACAATATTCTCAAAGTTTTCTTATGTCTCTGTTTAATTCTATGCAATTCAAAACATTCTGCCCATCAACTAGTTTCCCTGAGGTTGGCCTAATCTCTTTTCTGTTCTGTCAAAGAACCTTAAGTGATTAACCTATTTTTATCTTCAGTAATACTAAATACTACTGGGATTTCTCTTTACAACTCACTGGACTCTTTCCTTCATTCTTTTTTTGCTAGTTCACCTTCTAGAATTATTTGGGGCTTGATCTTAGGCTCTTTTGTCTAGTTGCATTCTCTCACTTATGAGACACTTTCTAGGCCCACATCTTTAAGTGTCATCTAGTGTTGATGGCTCCTGCATTCATAAATACAGGATGGACCCCGCCTCTGAGCTCCTGACTCATGGTTAATGCTTACTGCTGTTTGCTGAACGAACATAGCAGTGAGTGTGGAGATGGCAGGGGATGAGGGCTTTGCGAGTGGTGAAATAGAGACTGAAGTGATTGACTCTAAGAGTTAGATACTAAATATTGGTGTCCAGATATTATATACATGTTGCATCAAAGCAAGGCCAATAGGCTGAGCGAATAAGCGAGGCCATAGGAACAGTGATCCCGTTTGGGTAAATGCAGACAGAGTGAATGTGTGGTGAGTGAGGTGGTGAAGTAGGAAGCTGTGGCCCAAGAAGAGAATTTCAGCTTTTGAACTAGCTCATCCTTTTTAGGTCAAGATAAATAATTTAATGTGTCTATGAAAGTGAGTTCCACAAATGAAGTAGTTGTAAAAAAAAGTAGCAGGAAAGGATGACAAGAATTTCTGAAGCTAGATGTGTTGGTGGGCATCTTCCCAGATAAAGCATTTAGGAATACTGTGGGTTTTAGGTCAATACCTTGGTGCATGTAGGTCCATGGCATGAAAGTCAGCAAGGTGACAAGACTCAATTAGAGGAATGACTGTGTATGGCAAGACGATGTGAGAGCAATAGCCAATATTCTCACCTCTCAGTCTTAGCATGGGAATGACTGGAGGGGGATGGGTGTGAGAACAATAAACGGAGGGAGAGAGAGGGAGAGAGAGACAGAGAGAGAGAAAGAGAGAAGGTGTGGGAAGGGGAGGAGAGAAAAAAGGTCCCAAATTCTGCTAAAATAAGTAGAAGTTATCTGAATTGAAGGTAACACAAGCTGCTTAATAAATCTACTTCAAGACACACAATGACTAAAACACAATAGGAATTTAATTTTCACTATTCCCCAGCCTGAGTGGTTCCAGATCCATGGTAGGGGCTCTATTCCAAGCAATTCTCTGAAGAATCAGCTGAGAGGGCACCTTCCATACTTAACTTCTAAGATGCCAGTAGTCATTCCACCCACACAGCTAACGATGAAAGACTGTGGGAGATTATTAATAGAAAGTTCAGGGACTCAGTCTTGGAAATGTCACACATCCCTTCTGCTCACATTCCATTGACCAATGTCCTGGCACCAGCTAACTGCAAGGGATCCTGAAACATGTAGCCAATGTGTGTGTCCAGTAGCAAAAGGAAAACTGGATTTGGATGAGCGCAGATCAGTCTCCATCACAGTGAATATATTTTCATCTTCCAAAGTCTAATATATTAAATTAAAATTTGGTTAACATATTTAACCAAACATATTTAACCAGCTTTTATTCTTTCCTACCATTTTAAAATATCTAGATGCTTAATGGTTAATGTTCAGATGACTCAAAATTTTCTTTGCTAACGTGACAGTGCTGTATAGCTATATGCTGAATTTTCATGTGTGTTATTTTCCCCAAGTGGAAACTTGATTCTCAACTCTATTTGACTAAAATAACTTCCTATAAAAAGATCTAGGAATTCCCACAAGTACAGCTCAGTCAGAACCTTTATTTAGTCTGTTTAAGATGGAAAACCATTTGGAAAATGAAAATTTCAGGAACCAACACCATGTATAGAAATAGTAATTCAAACAAACAAATGCACACAAAACAAAAAAATGAGTCTTCATAGAAAATCCAGGAGGAACACTCACAGTTCAATGCCATCATCGTCATCATTAGTTGAGTAATTGCTCTTAAGACACCAGCAAGCTTCTATATTATCCCATTGAAGTTTCAAAAGCAACAGCCTAGTAGTGAGTCACATTAACTATTCAAGTTCTCAACAGTCACGATGGATGATTTCCTTGGATTTCTTGGCATTCTCACATTCTGCTGTTCTTCCACCTCCTTATGTTTCTATCTCTGCTTATTTTTCTCTCCCTTCTTGTTTCCTACACATAAATAAGATTTTCTTCCTATACTCTTTAATTCAACAATTCCATCTCATTTAACTATTACTTCTATTAGCTGTTTCTACTTTGGGTTTATTTCTGACCTGTTTTAGTTATCCTTCTATCACTTAAAACTAGAAATGTTCAATAGCAATATATTGTTCACCAGTTGACATCTCTTTTTCATCAATGAAGATAGTTCACGAGTACCTTTAAGGGGTACACATGTACTCTCAACTTTTGAAATCTGAGTTGTTTTCTATGACTTTCTGTCCCTATAATTGATCACTACTTAAGTCCAGATGCTGTTAATTCCTTCTTTGTGATATCTCCCATATTTTACTTATACTGCATCATTATTGCCTCCCTGGACAAATGCTACATTTCAACAAATGTTCTTATCTCTAAATCTCACTCATGTCCCCAGTTCACATTTTTTGTGAAGTTAACCTAAATCATAAATAAGATGATGTCACACCCATACTCAACAATCTATAATAGCTTCTCATTATTTTAATGGCACAAATCTAATAATTTTAATATAGTATAAAAACTTGGTTAAAGATTTGCTCAAAAGTTTATCTCATAGGGTAAGCCTTTACCTTTCTTTCCCTTGTGCATTATTCTTCAACTGCTATTAAACTTTGACAAACTTAAGGAACTTGATTATACACACACACACACACACACACACTATTGTTTAGAGTTTATATATCTGGAGCAAGCATAATATTTCTAAGGAAAAACTTGGATATGCAACTTTTTATAACTTAAGCTTATCTTTGAGTCTATTATTTTTCTAAATGGCAAAATGTTTAGGTAGTTAACTCAAGATTATCTCATTTTAATTTCCCATCTTCAATAGGATTGATCCACAATTCTGGAGATATTTTAATAGCAGCAATATAAGGGAGTGAAGTTCTGGCCTTTTTATCTAGTCTACACTGGCATCCTCAGAGATGGCCCCAACCTGTATGGCCCTGTGAACACCCACTGAGATTACTATGATCACACATGAAATGTGGCCCATGGCCTACCCTGTCACCTGCAAGCACATTTCTTCATCCCAGCCCTGTGGCATCTCCAAGTAACTGCCCCTTCCTCTGCTAATGTGCATGTCCCTCCTGTGGACACAGGAGACGGTGGCAGCCTTGTAGGTGCTCTCTGGCACACCAGTGAATTTCCTGGGGCAATCTCAGGCCCCCGTGTCTGGACACCACACACAGTGCCCGTGGAGTCATGTCACGGTTTCCTGATAACTCTGCAAGGCAGCTGTTTCTTTTCTTCCATTTCCAAGTTACAGTGGGACACAGTTATTTTCTACTTTCATATTCACAAGCTTACTTAGGTTCTGATCTCTCTCCCCTTGATGTGATTTATGGCGATGGAAAAAGGACGTGGGAAACAGGAAGAGAATGGGATTCAAGGACTGAGAGACCCCATTGCAGTCCTATGTTGTTCTTCTTTACAGGTTCTCCTTAGCTCCTTAGCCCAAAGAAGAGAAATGGACTCTTATTTCACTGGGCTTTGTCTTGGTCAGCTATGACAAAACACCATAGACTGGGGGACTTAAACAACAGAAATTTATGTCTCACAATTCCAGAGGCTGGGAAGCCCAAGGGCAGGGTGTCAGCATGGTCAGGTTCTAGCGAGGGTCTCCTCCCAGCTTGCCAACAATCACAGTCTCTCTGTGTCCTCATATGGCAGAGGGAGAGAGAGAGAGCTCTCTAGGTATTTCTTTGTCTTATTAGGACACTGATCCCACCATGAATGCCCTCCTCACAACCTCATTTTTTTTCTTTATTGAAGTATAATTTACATATCATGCCTTTACTCCATTTTAAGTGTACAATTAAATGATTATTAGTAAATTTACCAAGTTGTACAGCTATTCACATAAATCAGTTTTAGAGGATTTCCTTCTTCCATTGAGACCCCTAATTCCCATCCCCAAATACATTTAAAGCATGCCCCTCCCCTCCACAGTGCTCACCACATCTCTCAGATGTGGATCTATCCCCCACCTCCTAAATCCCTAGTGAACCCCACCACCGTTTGAGCACATTAGTGTTAATCAGTCAGTACCAATTTGATGGCAAGTACATGCGGGGCCCATTCTTCCGGTCTTGGGTCACCTCACTTTGAATAAGGGGCTCAAGCGTAATCCAGGATAATATAAGTGGTGCTAGCTCACTGTCGTTTCTTAAAATTGAGTAATATTCCATTGTAAACATATACCAAATTTTAATAATCCACTCATGAATTGATGGGCACTTGGGTTGTTTCCATGACCTAGCAAAAGTGAATTGTGCTGCCTTAAACATTCGGGTACAGATGTCTTTATAATAGAATGTCTTATGCTCTTTTGGGTAGATGCCCAATAATGCTATTGCTGGATCGAATGGTAATTCTATTTTTAGCTCTTTGAGGTATCTCCAAATTCTTTTCACAGAGGTTGTACTAATTTGCAGTCCCACCAGCAGTGTAAGAATGTTCCTGTCTCATCTCTAATCATTAGAGAAATGCAAATCAAGACCACAATGAGATACCACCTAACCCCAGTGAGATTGGCCTCTATCAAAAAATCTCAAAACAACAAATGCTGGTGAGGATGTGGAGAGACAGGAACACAATTACTAATAGTAATGGTTGTGATAATAATATCACATTATTAAACATTTTATACTTTAATACTGGAAAATTTGCTGACACTCTAGGGATTATTAGGCTCTAGTCTTTTATCCAAATTAATATGGGCATACTGTGGGGAGCACTGACCCTTGTTTTTGGACACCCTTGAAGATGAAGTCTTCAGCTTTCTGACATTGTCTTAACCCTCTAAGGATACTGGCTTCTTTTTACTATTTACCTATCAAAGACGTAGTAATCTGTTAGTGATTATCTTTCTCTTCCACTAAACAAAAACAGCATTGACTATTAAATTGGGATCCAAAGTGAGCAACTAATTTTCTGTTTTGAGATTATTTCAGCTATAAAACATATATAATTAATCACTTCCAGATAGCTAAAGTATGAGTTTTTATGTGCACACATGCACACCCTTTGAATACATGAGCCCCTAGTTCTCTCTGTATCCTTAGCCATATAAGATCCTTCTTTATGTCATTGGTTGCTAATGTTTTCTGGATTTCCTACAAGCAATTCATATCACTGGAAAGAAATCTTGAAACACAGAACTCTGATACTGCCTCTTTATCTTTCTACAACTGAAAACAAGGAAAGCAGGAAAGAGACAAAAAGCAAGAACAACTTAGATGGAATTTTAGAAACAATAAGCTAAAATCCAACTGATGAAACAGAGAAATGTGTGTAGAATATTCATAATTCTAATAGGATGCTTCAGTTTATATAAAAAAAATTCAGATTTCTTTTTTTTTGTTGTTTTATTTTTTCATTTCAGCATATTATGGGGGTACAAATGTTTAGGTTACATATGTTGCCTTTGCCCCACCTGAGTCAGGGCTTCAAGTGTGTCCATCCCCCAGACGTGCACACCACACCCATTAGGTGTGAATATACCCATCCCCTCCCCTCCATCGTCCTGACACCGATGAATGTTACTACTAAATGTGCACGTAAGTGTTGATCAGTTAATACCAATTTGATGGTGAGTACATGTGGTGCTTGCTTTTCCATTTTTGTGATACTTCACTTAGTAGAATGAGCTCAAGCTCTATCCAGCATAATACAAGAGGTGCTAGATCACCACTGTTTTTTGTGGCTAAGTAGAACTTCTTTCAGGGGAACTCTCAAATGCATTTAAGTGTTTACATTCTCTTACTGGACAGATAAACTGTGGGAAGAAGAAAAAAGTGCAAAGGGAAAAATAAATGGGAGTGGGGGGAGTGACTTTCTCATGCATTCAGTGAAGAAACATTGTTAAAACCCTTCAGTTTTCTTATGTTTGAAAATCCTTTAAGTGTTCTGAAGAAATAGAAAAGCTCAGGCTCCTTCAAGATAATCTCAGGCAAGAAGTAGCTTTCAAAATTTCAGGAAAGACGGGAGTTATAAAATGCAGTTTAGCTTAATCCTTTTAGAGTAATTAGCTATTCATTAGAAAAGAGGGAGGGTCCTAGCACTCTGGGAGGCTGAGGCGGGTGGATCGCTCAAGGTCAGGAGTTCGAAACCAGCCTGAGAAAGAGTGAGACCCCGTCTCTACTATAAATAGAAAGAAATTAATTGGCCAACTAAAGATATATACAGAAAAAATGAGCCGGGCATGGTGGCGCATGCTTGTAGTCCCAGGTACTCGGGAGGCTGAGGCAGAAGGATTGCTTGAGCCCAGGAGTTTGAGGTTGCTGTGAGCTAGGCTGACGCTACGGCACTCACTCTAGCCCGGGCAACAGAGTGAGACTGTGTCTCAAAAAAAAAAAGAAAACAGAAAAGAGGGAGGGAAGAGAATTCAGAAGAGTGGGATGGCAGAGGGAGAATAGAAGGTAACCAAGCTGGTGATTTAGTCACCCAGGTAACCATACTACTTCTGAAATAAAGGTAGTTGTCAGGGACTGATTGTTAAATAGAACATGTGAGGGAGAAGATGGGTAACCTAATATTTTTCCATATTAAATGTATATTCATTTATTACTTATGACTTAGGGGAGGAATGCTCAAAAAATAGAGGTGTAGAGAAAAACATCAAGTTGAGGCCTTATACTTAACCAGTGGAACTACTTAGTGAGAGATGAACAGTGACTAAGAGGAGAAAATAGCATGTCAGCAATGGCTCAGTTGGAGCCAGGCTGCACTGAGTGACAAGCTTTGTGCTGAGGCAAAGCTAGAGAGAAAAATGCAGGGCAGCCTTTCACAAGTAGGGCAGTGTCAATGCTGTATGTAGCTGAAGCATCCTGACAGGTTTCCTTCCTCTTGCTGTCCTGTCATTGTAAAGAATTGTACAATCAATGGGACCAGCCCCGGAAGGCCTTTGACCCTACGAAGTAACTCAGAACAAGTCAATGGCTTTGATTTTATTAAGTAGAGAACTGTTAGTCATGCCAGAGATGATTGGGTTTGGCTGCGAATACCTAAATAAAAGTGGTTTAAATAAAATGGAATTTGTTTCTTTTCTATGTAAAGATATCTGAAGGTAGTAGTCTGAAGTTACGTCAGCTCCACAAGCATGAAAATCTTGAGCTTCTTCAATATCTCTTGTTCTGCTCTTGTAATGTGAATTTTACACCACATGCCAAAATGGCTGTTTAACTCAATGGAATAAGGATAAACCTACTTCCTTTAAGGATACTTCTCAGAAGTTGCACATGACACTTGTTTTTGTATTCTTATAGCCTAAACATGGTCACATAGCCACATCTAACTTAAAGGGAAACTGAAAATTAGTCTTTCATTCCAGGCAGCCACATTTCCAGCTAAAAATCAGTAGTAGTTAAACAACTAAGGAAGAGGGGTAGAACAGAAATTAGGCAAACTAGGGGTTTCTGCTGTCTACAGCACTAACAAACAAGGTTCAGAGATTATTTTTTAAATTTTATACTACAAATTATAAATTACAAATGAGAGTATTCTTCATTGTTTCTTTGACAAATTTGATAATAGCTTATTTAGTACTAAAATGAGTAAGAAATTTCCAAGCCAGAGGGAAGAAAAATAGAATACAAAACAAAACAATAACAAACTATATAGGCAGAAAATGATAAATATCAGAAAGTCTTAAGTAAAGTGCTATGTATCCTGGAAGAAGGAGAGATTAATTCTAGCCAGAGAATTAGGGAAGCAATCAACTAAGACTGGAGATGAAGAAACTATGGTTTGGGAGGCCAAATCTAGCCCACTATTTATTTGTGTAAATAAGGTTTAATTGGAACACAGTCATGCTCATTCATTTATGCATTGTCTATGATAGCTTTCATGCTATGACAGCAGAGTTGAGTAGTTATAATAGAGACTGTGTGACCCACAATGCCAAAAATTTACTGTCTAAAATTTTACAGAAAAACGATATTTGAGACTGGCCTGGGAGAATTCTAAGAGGAGGACATTATAAGCAGGAGATGGTATGCGCAAGGGCAGTGATGTAAGAAAGTCATTGGTGTGTTTGTTCATGGAAAAGAAATTGCAGTAAAGTTCATAACAAGCAATAAGTGGTGTTCCAAAAAAAAAAACTGATTTTGTAAAACAGGTATGCATATGCTATTTTATTTCATTTTTATTTTGTGTATGTGCGTGTGTTACATTTTTGAGAGGTTAGTGGAAGGACAAGGCCTGGCTTATTCAGCTAGTCTACTAGGGGTCTGGTTAAACAATTCAAACTTGTCCAGGTTTTGGCTTTGGTTTGCAAACACCTGGTAACTGACTAGGTTCTTTGAGGATTGGAGTGGCAATTAAAAGAATATTCCAATACTTGGCTCATGTTTCATTGACTAGATCCAGGGAGATATGATGAGGCTAGTGATAATGGGATGTGGTCTGCATCTCTCTGCTTTCCAAAATTTGATTGCTTACTAATTCTCAAACCAGGCTCACCACCCACCCCACCACACCCCTGCCACTGCCTCCATATCTTGCCTGTTACCACCCTGGACCAAGGTAAAAACTTCAACCTCATTGCATTTGCAGCTGAGCCTGCGCAGAAGATAGGAATCTGTTGCCAACCAAGTTATATCCAAGCTGGCTTTACTACAGGGCACATTATGACAGAGTTTTAGTTAAGTTCAGTTTGTTTGGTGCATAAGGTATTTGTAAGAATATCTGGCAAAATAAGAATGAAAACATACCATGGAAGGTGTTCGATGACATGATAAGGAGTTTCAACTCCATTGTGAAGGTAATGAAGAAATAATTATACAAGGTCTTTTAAGTTAATTTTAAACTAGCAGTTGACATGTTCTCTTGTAGACAAAAATAACAAAAGCTATGGCGATTTGAAATAAAGAGCTTTATTATTTGAAACAACATAAGGCATATTCAAGTATAAAAGTTTGAGTTAGATGAGCACTCTTGGGAAAAGAACCGACTTGTAACTGAGAATGACAAGAATACCAGGCTATGTCCTGTACTTTCAAACCTATTGAAATGATAGGAAACATCTAGGAGCTACAGACACATTTGTCAGAGCTTATGAAAAAACAAAATGAAAGAACGACATCACAAGTCCACTAGATTGTGAGCTCACTGAAGGCAGACACTGTCTTTTCATGCCTAAATCCTCACCACCTAGCAGCAGCTGTAGAAGGGGTAGACTGGATTGGCTTAACTTCAATTGATCCTGTTTTATTTGTCCCCCCCCCAAAAAAAAAAGCAAGGGTATATAGGCACATTTGATTAATGATGCTCCCTGTTTTTCTGGATTCTAATTACTGAACCTAGAATTCATCCATTATACACTTGTACTGTATAACTTTGTAACCCATTGGTGACAAACGCATCATTTAAGAGTGAGAGAGAGTGTGTGTGTGTGTGTGCAGGCGCGCACACGCCTGTGTTTTAATCGGTAAGATCCCATTCCTGCATTCACTTACTGCTCTCTGATCTGGGACCTTAATTCTTCTTCTTCTTCTTCTTCTTCTTCTTTTTTTTTTTTAGTTAATACCACAGCAGATATACTAAACTATGTTTGGTAAGTTATTTTCTGTAAATGAGCATGGGGGAAATTTATGAAATTCAGCTTTCTTGTCTTACCTGCATGCTTAAAGGCTGAAAGCACACTCTCAGCATCAATGAGACCCTGTTGAGATTTGAAAGAGGCCTTTGGCTGATTGTCTACGAAAAGTATGTGATTTTTATCACTCAAATTTTAACAAGTAAATAGTCCTCCTTCTTCTAGCTTTCTAATGCCCCTCCAGGGCAACACAAAATCTTTTCTAGACTCTACTTTTTAATGTATCCCTGAAAAGCAAAACAAGGCACTTACACTAGCTTCAAATTTCTAATTCTGTGAGTACTTTAGTAGCAAACTTGACTCTTAGCAGAATTGAAAATGATGAAGTTTGACTCCAGGACCCTTGAATTGGGCTGTGTAACAGTTTTATCCAACTGCTTTTAGTTCCCTGTGCCTCTTTTATGCCACTGAGTTGTCTGGAGAACTTGCACGTTTTTGCTTCTGTAGAACCTGGACATTGACTCACACAGCAACCATCTGTTGGCCATAAGAGAAATACCAAAAAAATTTCAAAAACAATGTCCTTGACATCACTAACCTGTTTAACCAAAGTAAGTCACCATGCTAACAATAGCCTATTTCTAGACCTTTTGTTTTATGAGAAAAAATAAGCTCATATTTGTTTAAGCAACTGAGATCTGGGTTTCTGTTACTTGCAGATGACAGCAGTGCCAAAGGACACAACTTAGTGCTGGTAGAATAGTACAACAAAATGTTGTAGATGTTTTCATAAAAAGCTCTAAGACATGAGGGGAACAAAAGAGGGGTTAGTCTGTTTTGTCTATGGGCTTTTGCTCTCACATTGATAAAAATGGAAGTCATGTGACCTATTAACAATAGCTGTAGCATAGTAAGAAAGTGCAGATTCCGACATGATGAACTAGGATCAAATCACAATTCTGCCACTCCTTGGCAAGAAACCTTACATCAACATCAAGATAGTTTTGGAGATTTGAAATAGTGAATAACCCTGCTGGTGGCTTGGAATGCACATTTCATTCAGTGTTTTCCAAGCATAGTGCCCATATTTGGGTTCCAGAATCCTAATTATACCCCATATAGCATTTTACCTCTTCTCCCCTACAGGCCTGTTTGCCAGATTCTAGTCTGAAATTCATGTCTTCAACATTTTGACATCTGTCAATCACGGAAGAGAAACACTAAATTATTTTTTGGAACCAAATGTTATAGGTTCCTCTGGTTCAGAAGAGTTAATTTATAAGAGTTTTAATAAAATCCAGAGTTTATTTGTACTTGCCATTTGATGAAGACCAAGCAAATGTCTTAAGACTGTAACTTGAGACCAAAAGACATCCACCTTCCACAAATCAAGCACACTTAAAAATAAACAAGTGGAAAATGAAGGCTGATCACTGATTTTGCCCTGTCAGTAATTGTTGCTAATCTTTAACTGGTTGTGTATGCTTTGATTCCACATCCCTTGCTGTCATAAATATTTCATAAGATATTCAAAGCCAGTTCACAACCAAGTAATAACAAATGTCAGATGACACATTAGGAAGATGCATGATGATTTGAAGTATAAATTCTATAGGAAAACTTGATTAACACCTTATGGTCACTTTAAAGAAATAACATTCAAAGAAATGTGAGGCTCCAATTAGCATGGACATCTTAAGTAGTAGCCTATTCTCACTG
The DNA here is from genome assembly GCA_963574885.1 of Lepilemur ruficaudatus. Taxonomy (NCBI): domain Eukaryota; kingdom Metazoa; phylum Chordata; class Mammalia; order Primates; family Lepilemuridae; genus Lepilemur; species Lepilemur ruficaudatus. Next base: position 25,884 of record CAUYRT010040236.1, read on the forward strand.
GAAAAGGAAGAGAGTAGCGGCTGCAGTTCTTTTCAGCCTTTCTACATACTCTCCACTCTCTTAAGCATGAGGCTTTTATTGCAAATGTATTATAAAAAGACTAAGCTTCATGCACTGCAGGGACTTAATTATCTCCTTGGGTAACACATGTTATGTTCTTAGTCACAGAGCTGTTCCTTGGTAAAATTATCTGGTTGCAAAGTCAGGTGAGCTCCTATTTTTTTCTTTTAGTTTCCCTTTCTCTCCTTTGACACTCCCCACCCTGGCCAAGGATGCTCATAGTGTTCCCTCCAATGTCTCCACCTCAGAATCTGCCTTTTCTGTCATTTATCCTTAATCCAACCCTATACATCAGAGCTTCATTCTCATGAGTCTTGCCTCTGAATTACTGAGTGACAGCTTCCTGAGAAACTAACGGATGCCCAAATGTCAATGACTGACAGCAGTTTTATGTGTTTACTTCCCTACATGATGTGTGCATTTTGGCTGAGACTTTCAGAACCATAACTCAGAGTAATGATTACTATAAAAATTTTAAATTCAAGTACTATGAGAGGTCAATGGGGAGAGAGTTTTAATCAGGGAGGTGTTTTCTGGCATTCCTCAAGTCACATTATCTAGATAATGCTTAATTTACCTGCACATAAGGCTGACCCAGCTTAGCAACAATCTTCTTGAGCAATCAAGAAGCTGAAATGTTCAGAGGAACGTTTTCTTAAGAGCTTACCTTTCTTGATACTGTTTAATAATACTTATTGTCATGGTTATTTTCATGATTTTCTTGTATTACATAAAAATTAGAAGTTGGAAAAATGTATTTCTCCCCCTGTGGGATACTACCCTTGGCCAACTATATAAATTCTGATAGCCCCCATTTATTTAAATAAAAGTTGCTTAGTTGTGCCAAAATTAATGAATAAAAATTGGTATCTAGCTTCTTTAACATTTAATTCTTCCTCTTGAAACTCCCCAGTCCTTATTAATCTACTCAAAAAGTATTTTTTAAGCATTTTCTGGTATGTTTTGGAAATTTTGTGAAATCTGGATACAAAGATGACTAAAACACACTTGTTGATCTTGAGGAGTTTGGTATAAAGAGGGGAATTGTTCGGTAATAAATGCATGATGAAATAGAGTGTGGTTACTCCTCTGATAGAAGGTACATAAGGTATTGCTATGGAAGCCCAGAGGCAGTAAGCTAAGCTCTGACAGCTGGCCTTCCCAAAAGATGGAAGCGTAGAGTGCTTCAAAAGGGAAAGTGGCTAGAGGCAATAAGGGGTAGCAGAAAAAGCACAATTGGGTTTTGAAATGAGACACACTTATATAACTTCTTTGAGTATTTAGTCACCTTATCTGTACAATGGAGCTAATAAATCCCACATGACAGGTTTTTTTTAATGAGAATTTCAAGTAATTATAAAAGGGACTATTATTTTTTTTTTGTCAGGGAGGTTCTGATTCTTTTATTTTTTTATTTTTATCTATTATTATCTTTTATCGTTGCAGCATATTGCAAGGGTACAAATGTTTAGGATACATATATTGCCATTACCCCACCCGAGTCGGAGCTTCAAGAGTGTCCATCCCCCAGACGGGGCTCATCACACCCATTATTTGTGAATATACCCATCCCTTTCTCCCCGCAACCTGATGAATGTTATTCCTATATGTGCACTTAGATGTTGATCAGTTAATACCAATTTGACGGTGAATACATGTGATGTTTGTTTTTTCATTCTTGGGATACTTCACTTAGTAAAATGGGCCCAGCTCCACCCAGGATAATACAAGAGGTGCTATATCACTGTTGTTTTTTGTGGCTGAGTAGAACTTCATGGCATACATATACCACATTTTATTAATCCACTCATGTATTGATGGGCACTTGGGCTGTTTCCACATCTTTGCAATTGTGAATTGAGCTGCTGTAAACATTCTAGTGCAGATGTCATTTTTATAGAATGTCTTTTGTTCTTTTGGGTAGGTGCCCAGTAATGGGATTACTGGATCAAATGGTAGTTCTACTTGTAACTATTTCAGGTATCTCCATAATACTTTCCACAGAGGTTGCACTAGTTTGCAGTCCCACCAGCAGTGTTTGAGTGTTCCTATCTCTCCCCATCCATGCCAACATTTATTATTTTGGAACTTATGATAAAGGCCATTCTCACTGGAAATAAATGATATGTCATTGTGGTTTTCATTTGCATTTCCCTGATGATTACATATGTTGAACATTTTTTCATATGTTAGCCATTAGTCTATCTTCTTTTGAAAAGTTTCTGTTCGTGTCCTTTGCCCACTTTTTGATAGGGTTGTTTGATATTTTCTTGCTGATTTTCCTGAGTTCTATATAGATTCTAGCTATCAGCCCTTTATTAGATGTGTAATATGCAAATATTTTCTCTCATTCTGTAGGTTGTCTGTTTGTTCTCGTGATAGTTTCCTCAGCTGTGCGGAAGCTTTTCAATTTGATCAGGTCTCATTTATTTATTTATTTTTGTTGCTGTGATTGCCTTTGGGATCTTCTTCATAAGTTATTTGCCTAGGCCAATGTCTATAAGAGTTTTTCCAACATTTTCTTCTTGAATTATTACAGTTTCATGCCTTTGGCTTAAGTCTGTTATCCACTGACTTGATTTGATTTGATTTTTGTGAGTTGATTTTTGTGAGAGGTGAAAGCTGTCAATACTGTTTAAGTCTTCTATGTGTGGCTACCCAGTTTTCCCAGCACCATTTGTAGAATAAGGATTCTTTTCCCCAGTGAATGTTTTTGTCTTCTTTGTCAAAAATCAAATGGCAATATGAGGATGGTTTTCTATCTGGGTTCTCAGTTCTGTTCCATTGGTCTATGTCTCTGTTCTTGTGCCAGTACTATAGTGCTTTAGTTACTATAGCCATGTAGTATAGCCTGAATTCTGGTAAATTGATGCCTCCTAATGTGTTCTTATTGCTTAAGATTGCTTTTGCTATACTGGGTCTTTTCTGGTTCCATATGAAGCGTAGAATTATTTGTCCTAGATCTGCAGGAAATGATGTTGATATTAATAGGGATTGCATTGAATCCGTAGATCACTTTGGGTAATATAGACATTTTAACAATGTTGATTCTGCTGACCTATGAGCGTGGTGTGGTTTTCCACCTGTTTACGTCCTCTGCTATTTCCTTCCTTAGTGTTTTGTAGTTCTTCCTGTAGAAGTATTTCACCTCCTTAGTTAAATATATTCCTAGGTATTTTATTTTCTTTGTTGCTATTTTGAATGGTATTGAGTCTTTGATTTGGTTCTCAGTTTGGCTGTTGTTGGTGTATAGAAATACTACTGATTTGTGTACATTGATTTTTTAATCTGAGACTTTGCTGAATTTGTTTATCAATTCCAGTAGTCTCATGGCAGAATGTCTGGGGTTTTCTAGATATAAGATCATATC
>CAUYRT010040237.1:0-32713 GCA_963574885.1 Lepilemur ruficaudatus
GGGCATGGTGGTGCATGCCTGTAGTCCCAGCTACTCGGGAGGCTGAGGCAGAAGGATCTCTTGAGCCCAGGAGTTTGAGGTTGCTGTGAGCTAGGCTGATGCCACGGCACTCTAGCCCGGGCAACAAAGTGAGACTTTGTCTCAAAAAAAAAAAAAATAAATAAAAATAAAAATAAAATGGAACTACAAATTTACAATATTTTCCTGACAATGAAGCCCGGAGCCTGAGCTAAACTGTGAGGGAATTGAATCTGCTTCTCACCTTGAGATAATAATAAGGATTGTTGAGTGCGGTGTGGAGGGCGATTCGTGGAGCAGCATTTAAATGCTCACGAAGGGCGTGGGCAGCACTGAAGTACACCACCTCGTGGAGAGGCTGTGTCTCAGGAGGCAGAAGGTACTCTCTGAAACAGCCAAAGTCAGGTATCAGCATTTAGATAAACACAAGTTTATATTCAATTTAACATTCTGTCAATCCTCTATGGAGGACTAAACAATTTACTTAAAAAGCAAAATCAATAATAACCAAAAACAAATGAAACAAAACCTAAATATCAGATGTAGAACAGTTTCGCTCAGAATTGCACCTCTTCCATACAATTTTAAAACTTCCTCCAGACTCTTTACAAGAAACTATGTATTTCAGTTTTGAGTTTAGGAACAAATGTACATAATTTACATTTCTGCTCAAAAATCGTTAAGGTAGAATTTCTTAAAGTATTAATGGATTTCTTAAAGTACATTATTTAGAAAACACATATCCACATTCTCTACCGTAGCAAACATTTAACTCTTGGCAGTGTTAACCACAGTCCTCAGGCCTCGAATTAAGAGTTTAGGAAATTCTTTTTGTCACAGAAAATGTTTTAGTTGATACTTTTCATGGAAATGATACCTCAAAAGTTTTTTTATACATGAGAATTACTTTACTTTAAAAACAGAATAGACTAAATTTTAGTTCCTCAGAGTATTGAAAAATAAATTATTCATCCATAAAATTTCAATTATTAAAAAAATTCAGAACTTTGGATTCTTCTTTTTTCCACCTATGAGCTAGATGACAAAACAATTTTAATGAAATGCAAACTTAAAAAATAGGCACAAAAAAGTTCACTTTGAATGTTTAATGAACTCATCAGCTGATCTGTGCCATGACAGTAACGCGGTTCTTGGATGGCCTGGAGGATAGCAAATTGGAATGGTGAAGCTTTGGCATACAAACTCAAAGACAGAGTAGTAGTAAGTCACTAAGTGGATTAAAGTTTATAGTTAACTCACATGCCTTCATAAAGAAGATTTCTGGGGCTTAGTCCAGTCCTGAGCATAAAGTATTTTGGCCACATGACAGATCGTGTCAGCTCCTTTTCCCACCAGTGCAGGCAGAGCAAAGCAGCTACCTCAGCCCAGCCACTGAGGACATTATCCTTTTCTTCTAAGTGTCCTGACTTTTCTCTCCTCTTTTTGGGAGGACAGCACTGCCTAGGAAACCCCCCTGTATCTGCTCTGCCCTGGTGTGGTCAGTGGCTTTGAAGAAAAGAGGAAGAAAAAGGGTATTCAACATGCCTATGACTTCTCACCACCTTCTTCCTCCCGTGTGTCAGGAGCTCCTGACCCCTTGCTCATTCTACTTCTAAATGCTATTCCCCTCACCTGAAACAAAACTTATTTGCCAAGAGTGTATGATTTTGACTAATCCTCACTAAGGACAAGAATTTTGTGTTTCCAGTACTGCTAATATCTTTATTACTCAAAATTGAGTTAACTTAGCTGCAGCCTCAGGGAATGGTTTCTGTGATGTTGAGTGCCTTGCTGGATGGCTGGCTATCAATTTGTGATTTCTGACCATAAACACTTCCTATACTGACCTCATACAATTACTCCCCAATCATTACACGTGGCTGTCATTAAAAGATTGTATTGAAGTCCCTGCTATATAATAAAGATTCGAAATCTAACAAGGCAACCAGATAGTCATTTTTAGAAATTCAAGCTAGTGCCTCACATTTGTACTGCTCTCCTATTTTAACATTTTTACATTTAATGTTTAGAAATTTAGGAAACTCCCAGGTAAAAGATCTTTTTGGATATCCTCAAAGAACCTCCATCAGAGGCAAAATAAAACATTTGACTTTATTTTGTTTCTACCGGGCTACAACAGTTGAACAACAACAGTGACAAAACAACATCATACATTAGAATTTTTGTCTGACTGTATACTTGGACATTGGCACAGAAATATACTTCTGCAATTTATTTGCTGTGAGAAGAAATAAGCAATGAGCCTGGCACTAGAGCACTGCATTATGCTCATTTTAGATTCAGTTCAGAGTTTATAAGTAAATGATAAGTCTTCTCCAAAGAGGTGGTTCTAAGGGAATGGGTAGAATTAGTATCAACAAGGGCTACAAAGTTGAAGCTTGATTTTGGTATAAATGGTAACTTAAAAAGTCGCAATTTATTCTCAGCTCTCAAGATTTGGCAATTTATTCTCACCTGTCAGTATTTTTGCTGAGAGCTGCTCATAGTAGACTATGAACCCTGCCTCCTTAAGTCTACTGCTTATATTTATCTTTAAAGGACACCTTATCTCCGGAACACCAGGCTCTATCTGTACATCTGTGATGTGAACTTCGGAGAGATGCGTGGAGAAATGGAGAGAGCCTTTTGACAGCTGTCAAGAGAATGGGACTGTGTGACCTTGCATGAGTCATAGCCCCCTCTCTGGGCTTTAGCTGCCACATGACTGACTCCTCAGGTTCCTTTTAGTTCTAACATGCTACAGTCCTAATCTCTTCTCTTCTGGGATAGACAATCTTGGTGAAGATAGTAAATCCTAGTAAGGAAGAGTTTGTGATTTTACCACACAACACACTTCAATCGTGCTCAGCATTTTCAGTCACCACTCAGAAAGGTAAAAAGTCAGACATATTAGGTCAAAGATCATGAAAGGGCAATGGCTGGTGTGATTTCAGAGCCTTTCATCTGGGATTTGTAGGAACTCAGGAACCTGATGTTTGGCCTATAAATGATGCCAAATCACATTGCAAAATTGTTTTTAGTGACCACAATGTTCACTGCATGGTGGAAGGGGAAAAGTCAGTAGCTTGGGGCTAGAACCTACAAGAACAGGAAAGCTTGACAGGGCAAGGTTAACAGTGTGAGTTCTAAAATATAATTTTTGACTAAAAGGTCAGTTCAACATTATGGTGCATCACTTTGTTATGACACATTTCTTTCTCTTTAACATTCTTTTTGCCACACTTGGTTGATTATTTTGGATCTCTTTCATGGCATTAGTAATTTCTCCCCAATGACTAGGAACAATGATTCTGCCCCCACATTGTTCTAGAAAATGGAACTTTTCACTTTCAGGAAGGATATACAGTTTATCAGAAAGCCACTCTTTGTCTTCAATAACCGAGCTGCTATTTTTTCAGTACTTTATTCTATTCAGTGCATAGCCTGCTGTTGGGTTTGAATTGACATTAAAAAATAGAATAAACAATAACAGGTTTTTTCTACTTCTTAATTATTAAGTCATTTTCTTTTGTACACTTCTCATTTTTTTCTGTAGCATGTCCTAACTTCCTGAAAAGTACCTTAGGTAGGTGATTTTACACAGCTACATAAAGCTGGCTTTTGGGAAATCCATGAATCAGAATGATTGGATTTCCCAAAAAGGGATCATCTTAAAATTCAGGTTGGACTGGTAGATTTCTACATTTACTTATTAGTACGTGTCTCAACATGAATTTAGTGCTGATAACAAGTTGCACTGGTATTCTTTAGCATTAGAAGTTCCTTATTCAGGACACAATCGAGCAGCATGGCTAGTCTGCTCTGTTTTCTGACATTTATTCTTAGGAAAGACAGTGCAATGCAAATACTTTGTTATTAGAAAGAGGAAAAACATATACTTTCTATCTCCTTGTTTCTTACCACCTGGCCTAATGAACTAGATCAAATTTAAGCCTGTGTTCTTGAACTGACAGTAAAAGAATAAACTAAGTCACTTGATTAGACTTCTTAATAAGGATAGAAAAGGAATACAAATTTCAATTCTAGGCTGGATGGAGAGAACTGAAAAGCATACAGCCTAACTTAGAAGAAAATATCCTGGATTGGCTGTCGACAGCTATTAGTATACCAGAATTATTTGGAAAATAGCATGATTTTTTTAGACTCACCTCACTAGACAGTCAATGAAGTTCACAACTTTTTCTCTGAGTACTTCAAACTTGGTTTGCTTCTTATTTGTTTTTCTTAACTCCTTCATTTCCAATAAAGACTGTGGATAAAAGAATATACCTTTTCTGGTGATTCTGAGACAGAAAACCCCTTCAGAAGCAGCTCTTTTGCTCAGGTAGAGGAGCTCAAGTGATCCTCCTGCCTCAGCCTCCCAAGCAGGTGGGATTACAGGCATGTGCCACCATGCCCAGCTATTTTTTTTTTTTTTTAATTTTTTGTAGAGATGGGGTCCCTATAAAAAAATGTTACCCAGGCTGGTTTCAAACTCCTAGCTTCAAGAGATCCTCCCACCTCAGCCGCTCAAAGTGCTAGGATTATAAGCATGAGCCATGCCTGGCTTATTTTTTTAAGGTCTGGCAAGAATCTTGCTTCCTAGATGTTTTGCTTTATAATATATATCAAGTAAATTTTCAGGGAGAGAGGAAAAGGGCAGTTTACTTCCTTACTAAGTTATATAGTAGAGTGCTCACTATTCACATTCATTAGTTCATTTAAGAAAAGGACTTAGCAGAAGAAGGAAAAAAAAAACCTTGCTTTTTTGCCATACTAACACAATAGAGTCCATGTGTTTTGTTTTATGATTGAAATTTTACTCAACATTTATCACAACATGGTATCACAGTACATAGACAGTTCTTTACTTTGACAATCAAGATACTAAAGTTAGAACTATCTGAAAAAGAATAAAATGGACATAATGTGGCTGAAGTTCTGCTCTATACTATGAATATTCATTAAAAAAAATCAAGAAAAGCAACTCAAACTAATGAGGTAGGCTTTTCTGAATCTCTCAGTTTGATCAAACAAAAATAAATGCATCAGATAAATAATCAGATTCTTTTTTTTGCAACCATGTTCCCATTTTCTCTTACTGCTAGTAAATTATATTTCTCTCTCTGAGCCTATAGGAAGAGTTTCCACCTATGTTGGCTAGTAGATTCCAGACTGCATATATTGAGAGTGAAAACGGCAGTAAGATAAACAGGATGTTGAATTTATAAGTGAGTTACAAAGTCTGCTTTGTTCCTGGTTGTGATTTAAAAATGAAAATAAAAACATCCAGACAGAGCTAATCTAGAGTACAAACTGAAAAAAGGGAGTGTCACAGGATGTGGATGGAAGGAAAAAAAAGTGACCTGACCTTCTGAAGATGATAGAGGTCTGTCTTTTGAAGCCCCTTTTGCTGTGATCCAGAAGCATCTTCTTCCTCTTTAGCATCTGCTTTTAAAATAAAACCAATATACGGCAATTAGGGTAAATCCAAGTCAAGAGAATTAACATTTCTATTAATCCAAAAGAAGTAAAGTTTCACCTATTTTTTTTTTTAAATGTGGTAAGGGATCAAGGTTCCATCAGATAATGATTTCTTCCAGATTCTGAAGGTCAATACATTTACATAACTTATGCTGTAATGAGGTGTTTAAAAAACCACCTACTGAATTTTAAAAGTATTACCACAATGAAAACAAAATACAATCAAATAAAACCCCCACAAACCATCAAAAGCCTCAAATATGTGTGCTGTTTTAAATAGCTTTTTTAAAAACCATACCAACTTAAATTATTTTCCTTTGATTATGCCAAGATTGTAAACAACACTATCTACACCCTAGCAAACCTGGTCCTGATCTTTCAATTAATGATTTTTGACACAACATTATTTGAGTATGAAAGGTTAGTGTGGAAAAATTTTGAAATAATCAACTAAAATATAAAGTATATCACAGTTTTTTAGGAAAGCAAAGGAAATAGAAAACCATAACTGGTAAAATGTATAGCTGTGCTTCTAGAGAGCGTGAAGCACATGCTCATATGCTCCTGCAAATGCAGAGTGGGTTTTAGGAACCTGACACTCCCGTGGTTTGTTTGACCTAAATCTGTGACAGGAGGATGCAGCTGGACAATATGGGTTGTTCTGAAAGATTAAATTTCTTTTTAGCTATGGATAATTCCTGGTTCAAGAAAGACAAAACTTAAGGTTAAAATATCTACTAAATTCTTTGTCCCATTTCATTAATGTGTAGCAGAGCCTTGGAAACAAATCTAATATGACACTGGGCCCTACTTAACGCTTTCCAACTGTAATTTTAAGCCCAAACTATAATATGTAGTAACTGCTAAGGAATCACAGATGGGATATAGTTAAGTATTTCTATTTAGCCAATGTGGGGAGTTTTAATTTCACTATATTATTAACAAATGAGTCATTTTTGGAAATCAAAAAATACAGACATTTCTTTAAGACAGCAGTTTTACTGTAATTTGTAAAATTCTTTATTCTTTAGGTTGTTAAATCACTTTAATCTCCAACCTTCCCATTTCAAAAAGCTGCATTCCTTTATTTAGTGCTAGCATATCATAGAATTTGTTCACTAGATGTTATATGAACTCTAATTAAAATGATTACATTTGCAGTTTCTTTTTACAGAAATCCCCATGAGTCCAATTTTGTAAAAGATTGGAATTCACCTTATTTATCTTATGTTCTTCTAAGCCTTTTACCCTATTTATGTACTTAAGAGTGGCCCCTCACTGGTCCAGCAACCACAGTTAGGGGACATTTAAATTGTGAATCAGTGAGAAAAAAACAATCAGCTGGGGGGCTAAGAGTTTAGTCTGGGTCCTGCCACTACCTAGCTGTGCAATCCCCATCAAGTTACTTTCTCTTCCTGGACTTTAGTTCCTGGGTATAGCTAGACTCAATGATCTCAAAAATACCAACTTCCAGTACTTTAAGGTTTTCATGTTTTGAAAGTGGTTCAGCTCATTCTGCAGCGGCAAAAGAGTAATGCCCACACATCACCTGGAGGGAAACCCCTTAGTGCCTGTGGAGAACTTCCTCATTCTGGCTGCTCATGCTACTCCAGTCAGGCAAACTTTCTCTTTTGTCTTCCATGACTGAACACTCATCAGGTGCCCTGCATTACAGCTATGGACAGATATGGGGGGATTTCTGCAAAAGCAGTGTCCTAAATTCAAAGATTTTTAAGACAAAGGGACATTTGCCAAACATAGAAAGGATTAAAATGAACACTGCAAACAAGATATTCTCACCAGGCCATGTCCTATTCTGTGTGCTTATATATGAAGGTGACTCTTTCCCTCAAACTCCATTAAAAATTTCCCTAAATTGGAAGAAAGTAAAAGGTACACACCAATTTTTTGTTTTTGTTCTACCAAAAGAATACCATACTTTGGTACTAGAAACAGAGCAAGAGCCCATGAAAAGTTAATATCAACCTCTGGTGCCACATTAGAACAAAGAAGTCCTGTTGCCTCAGGGAACAGAACATGGCTACCTAAATACAATCCAGCACCCCAAGCATTCAGTAAATATAAATGATCATGTGGAGGTCATGCAAAATGAAAGAAACTATAAGCCTCCAACACTGAGGAGTGCCAGGCTGCCTCAGTTAATTTAGAAGTGAAAGATTCAAGCTTTTGTAAATCCGATTAAAACAAGCCTCATGCATATTTTGGTAATCAGCATACCAATGAGCCTCACTGCTGTGAAAGCAGTTCATAACTATTAATTTTTCAGGCTTACAAATGATTTATGCAGTGTTTTTGAAATCTATAAAGAACTTGATGAAATGCTTAAGAAAAAAACCTCTAAAAGGAGTCCTTAATTATGATGCCCTGCTACTTTCTCCAATCTTTTTGATTTTCTTTTCTTGCCTGTTTTTAGACAAATCTTCCAAACTGTCCATCTGGAGAAAGAATTTTTTTTCCTGCCCATTTGATGCTCTTCATTGTTTAAACCAAATCTAGAAGAGAAACATTTAGCCTTGTTAAGATGTGATATTCTGAGGCTTAGTATACTGACTGATCATGAACTACTTTATTTCTCATCACTTAGCACATCAGAAGGTGGGGATCATTTTAGTTAAATGACTGTCATGGCCAGTAGAATTAGCAGGATATTATACTCTCACCATCGAGGCTCTGAAACTGGGCCAGGAACTCTTCTATTCTCTTTGCTGTGCTGCCAAGGTGCTTTTCAGAAGAAGACTTAAAAATGTTGAAGCAATTCTGAAGTGTGGTCATCAGTTCATCTTTTGCCAACATTCTAGAACATAATCAGTGACAGTACATGTAATCTAACTGGAATATTAACATATTTAATAACATTTTCTACATATTAAATGTTTCTGCTCCAAAAGTGATATAAATTCTTCACTAATAGCTACCAGTGTTTTTTTGAGATTTTCCTCAATGTATGTAATATTCAGAAGTTTTCTTGAAGGGTTGTAATCATAGAGCTTAGCTTAGAAAATTTACAAAAATCTTGGTTTATAGCCTGCCTCTGACACTTACTATGTTTATAAAACAGAACAAGTTTACTATACATCTCTGATTCTTGGTTTCCTTGTCTACAAAATAAAAATAATAACTCACATGTTTCACAGGTCATATGAAGATTTAAAAATTAAATGAGAAGATTTGAAAAATCTAGCACAATGCTTACCACACAATGGACATTTAATGCCAATTTCCCTTTCTTTTGATCTAAACATACATGAGACAAGAAGTGTCTACAAAGGATATGACATTTATGTTAAATACAACTTTATTTGAAAGGACCAAAAATATAAGTATTACAGTCATTTCTCTACTTATTACCACAGAAACTATGCTTTATATGTCCTATGGGCTTTATGAACATTAGTCAGTAAATCCACTGCACTTTAAACAAGATAGGCAATTCTGCTTGTTATTTATAGCACAGTCAGAGTGGCTGAGTAACTCATTCAAGGCCATAGAGAAAATCATTGTTCGAAATGGAGAGAGAACAAAGATACTCTAAAATTAGGATCCTGTTCTCAGAGCTTATAGGATCTCTCCACTAAGACTGTAGTCAGTAACAGCATCAAAAGGAATTGTATTAGTGTTACTAATTATCAAGTGGTGACATGACACAGGTACAAATTATTCTCAGCAAATGGATCTAAATCATTAAAACTACAATTAGAAGTTCTAATGTTAACCATGAAGAAACAATCAGACAAATCCAGAATGTGGGCCATTCTATGAGACAACTACCTTATGTTTGACATTTTTCATAATAAAAAATTTGGGAGAAATACTGGCATTACTAAGTTAGGAAAAAGAGATTCAAACATAAGCAGACCATGACTATTGAGAAATTAAACTAGTTATTTCATCCAAAATTTACATCTAAGCCAAAATAAAGTATACAACCACTAAATATAGAAACTGGGTAGGGATGGACAGTGAAGTTTTTTGCAGTTTTAAGAAAAAGTATAAAATCTCTCTTCTTTCCCAGTAATTATCTAAAGTGTAATCTTTATCTATGAAAGAAAGGCAGCTAACAGGTCAACGAAAAATAAGCCAAGACCTTTCATTCTTGATTATGTTTGAGATTAAAATTTCTGACTTTCTATTGCCCAGACAGAGTTAAACTGTTAAGAGAAGAGAGTTAACTCAGTCACAATCTGTTATACCTAACCTTTAGGCCTATTCAAGTAGACAAGATCAGTATTTCCACTGTCTAAGGAATCACCAGCACTGGCCTGTTTGGAGGGGAGAAGAGGCTCACTGAGGTAATACTGGTGGGAGGTTTGCTTCCCAGGCTATAGGCAGCCACATCTCTTATCCAGTTTGAGCTCCAAATAATTGAATATCATCTTCAGAATGCCAAAAAAGGCATTATTTCATATAATTTTGAAAACAAACTTTATTAGACATAACTTTTGATGTGGCAGTTGATTGGAGGAAGTAGATCTTTCACTCAGATAAAAACTTCTAGGGATTCAGATATTATTACTCCTTTTATTTTTAGCCAAAGATTATGTTTTTATTGTGTCCAGAATAGAAAAAGATCTTACACTTTCCCAATAGCTCTCTGGTTTAATGTAAAACAACAATACTTGAGGTAAGTCTGATTAGAAATAATTTAACCAAACCAATAAAGTCATTAACTAAAATTTTTTCCAGTAAAATTATACACACACAGAATCAATGATGCCTGTTATCATCACCCATTACTGAACATCACCCTGGAGTCTTATTGCTATAATAAGTTAAGAAAAAGAAGTAAGTGGTATAAACACTAGAAAGGAGGATGAAATTTATTATTTGCATATGATGTAACTATAAAGTTAGAAAAGTTAAGAACTGTAAATTAATTAGAGTGTAAAAAGATGAGTGAATATAAGTTAAATATATGCATGTGTGATAAACATCCATAACACATGTAATCAATACCTTATATTAAACTATGCATTAGGAAAAAAGCATATTCTAAATGGTAACAAAAACTATAGAATACACAGCAATACATTTTATAACACATGTTTAAGACTTATATAAAAAAATGAAAGCCCTGAATAAATGAACAGACATTTTAAGTTTTAATAATATTGTAAAGATACAATTTATTCCAAATTTATCTATACTTTTAGTACTATTTGAAACAAAATTCCAGTGAGTATATTTTAAAACTCAATAAAGTTATTCTAAAAATCTATAATAATAATTATTCTGAAAAAAAGGAACAATGTGTGTACACTTGTGTTACTATGTCAAAAGGTATAAGCTACAGCGATTAAAATCAGATGCTACTTAGATGGGAATAGACAGATCAATAGAAGAGAGTAAGAGTCCAGAAAGAGATCAAGGTATACATGGGAGTTTGTTATGTGACAGAGGTAGCCTTTCAAATCAGTGGAGAAAAGATCTCAGGTAACAGAATTAACTCTTCTAAAAAAGAAATCAGATCCACCTCACATTTTACACAAAAATACATTTCAGATAGAATAAAAATGTGAGCATGGTATGGGAACAGAGGAAAGAACTAGCTCATCAATCATAAAATACTAAAATAAAACAAGGAAAGATATTTAAGCCTGATAATATCCATCATCAGCAAGTGTATGGGAAACACACACTCATACATTGCTGGTGTGAGTGTATACTGTACAACAGTGTTTATATTTTAGACTCAGAAAGTTTACATTTATGTACTTATTTTGTGGAAATAAGTATACAAATGTGCAAACACATACTCATGCTCACGATTATTTTTTGTAATAGGGAAGAATTAGAAACAACCTAAACGTATATTGAATAAGGGACCGATTAAATAAAATGTTACACTTTCAAAACACGGGATGTTATATAATGATGATAAACAATGAGTCAGGGCAATATGTAACATTTATATGCACATATATATATCAAGTGTCATTTGATACAACACTTTATGATGTAGGTTCCATTACTATTGCCATGTTAGAAATGGGAAAACAGAGGCACAGAGAACTTCAGTAACTTGCCAAGAGCCCCCAGCTGGTAATTGGCAAAGCTGGAATTTGAACTTTGGCAGTCTAGCTTGGCATCCGTGTTCTTACTGACCATGGCATCTCAAAACACAGCATCCATGGCACAAAACAAAATCACCACCACCACAAAACTAAAACAAAACAAACACAAAAAACAAAAAATGCAAGTTGTGGATATAGTATATTTTACTATATGGTAAGATTTAATATGTATTTGTGCCTAAAAAAACCCTGAAATCTGAAGTACAAATTGCTAATAGTGGAGGATTGGTTTTCAAAGTTTATGTAATACAGGGGTAATATCAGAAAAGTACTGCTATTTTTTTCATTTAGATTACTAGTAGAGTGACTATAGCAAGCGTTTTGGATACACCAAACCTAACTGAACAAGATCACTTGAAAACTACTAAAAAAAAATAAAAATTTTAACTCATTCCAAAAACATTTGTTATATATAGCACCTCAAAAAATTAAATATTGCATCTAGCTACTAGACCAGCACTTTTCAAAAGGAGTTTTCAAACTGGGTTTCAACGCCTTCGTCGGTCATGAAACCATTCAATCAATCATTCGGGAGACATTTACTGAATGCCTACTACATACTAGGCACTATTCTGGGCATTTGAGGTATACCTGATGAATCAAAAATCATTATTCTCATGGAATTTACATTCTAGCAGGGGGGGGGTGGAAGGAGGCACAGACAATAAACATTGTCTAGCTATCCATATTATGTATGTGTTAAAAATCGATAAATATTATGGAAAAACATTGAACGGAGTAAGGGGAGAGCCACAGGGTGGGGGGGGTAGGTTTCAATTTGTAAATGGTTAGGACTTCAGTGAAAAAATGACATTTGATCAAATATGTAACAAAGGAAGAAAGCCATATAGATATCTAAGAGAAGAGCTTTCCCCGGCAGAGAATGGGTAGGTGCAAAAGCTCTATGGTGGGTATGTCTGGCACGTTCAAGAAAGAACAAGGAGGCCAAGATGACTGAAATGCAGACAGAGAATGTGCAGCAGGAGACGAAGTTAGAGAGAGGCAATGGTGTGGGTTGAGAGTCATGTAGTGTCATCATATAGATTATGGTTTTTACTCAGTGAAATGGGAGTTAATGGAGGGTTTTAAACAAAAGGGGGACATTATCTGACATATTGTAAAAGGACTATTCTGACTGCTGTTTTGAGAAAAACCTGTACAGGAACACATGTGGAAGCAGAGAAACCGGATAGGAAACTATTGCTATAACTTAGGTAAGAGATGAAGATGACTTAGACCCTGGTGGCACCAGTAAGATCTGATTCTTGAAAAATTTAAAGGCAGAGCCTAGGCTTTTGGCTTGAACAACTGGAAGGGT
Source organism: Lepilemur ruficaudatus (assembly GCA_963574885.1). Lineage (NCBI taxonomy): Eukaryota > Metazoa > Chordata > Mammalia > Primates > Lepilemuridae > Lepilemur > Lepilemur ruficaudatus. Next base: position 12,913 of record CAUYRT010040237.1, read on the forward strand.
AGAGAGACTGCAGGAAAGTTACAGGTTTCAGGGGGAAGATCAGGAGTTCAATTTTGGATATGTTAACTTTGAGATGCGTATTGGACAGCCAAGTGGAAGTATTAAAAGTAGATGGACATAATAATCTGGCACTTAGGAGAGAGGTATGGGTTTATTACTAAGCCCTAGGATACTGTAATGTTAGGATACCAGGGAGAAGAGAAACCACTAAAGGAAACTAAGAAGGAATGTGCACTGACGTAGGAGGAAACCAAGAGAGTCCAAGTCCTGGAAATCGTTATGAAAGGAGTAATGAACTCTGTCAAATACTGATAATAGGTTAATGCAAATGAAGATGGAGAATTGATCATTAGATTTTGGAACACGGAGGTCACTGGTGACTTTGATAAAACCAGTTTTGATGAAGTGCAAACACCTAATTGTTATCAGTAAGAGAGAATGGGAGTAGAATCGGAGACAGTGAGACAATGCTTTCCACTTTTGGTGCAATCCAACTAACATTTTGTTTTAAAAGACATAGAATAAAATTGAAAAGAGACTATCAGAATTAAAAAGTGTGAAAGCTACCATGTGAGATTAAACAGAAAGGAAAAAAATGTCTAAGATAGATCACATCAGTGCTACAAAAGAGCTATTTATCTTTAACCAACTTGATTAAGAAATGATTATATATCACTATCAGACAAATGGTTCAAAAAGGCCTGTGATACTTAATGTGTTAAAAGCTCTTTATAGTTGTCATTAAAAAAGTTTTCTTGAGTAAGACAGAAAGAGAATCATTTAGCAATCATTAAAAGCAATCATCCTGCAGAGCAATGGAGTGTTCTGCTTCATCATGCAAAAAGCCAGAAATTTTTGGTTAAGTGCTAATTTAATAAATGTCTGATTATGAGAACAGGCTATAAGGTGAAACTGGCCAATCCATGGCTAATGCAAAGATCTTTTGACTAATCAGTTCTCAAGTTCAAAACAGACATCATCATCATAAAAAGCAGCTTTGAAAAATATTTAGAACTCAAATCTACAAATGTATTATATCAATGAAGACAAAAAGAAAACAAAAACAGCATGTGAAAACAACCTACTCACAGAGATCATCTTCTTCAAAGACTAATACAACAAAGTAATTATATATGACCATAACAATGAAACAGAAACCAAAAGTATGTGTAACTCCTCTTAAGCCTTGATATTTCATATTAGATGACACTTCCTTGGAGGAGCTGTCCGATCTCACAAACAGAGGTTAACTGTCCAGTCTATTGGTTCCTTAGCACTCTAGTCCTCATCCATCACAGCTCTTACCACTCTATATTATAGCTACCTGTCTACTTGTCCACTTGAATCTCTCACTTGACCAAAATTCTGTATAGGTAAGGGCCAGGGTCATCTTTGTCATCAGATCAGTGGCTCCATGAATCAAGCATTAAAAAAAAATCTTTGAATGGATAAGCAAGGCAATGACCATGCAATGATAAAGAATTTCATGAACTCAGGCCCCTTCTTGAACAGTTCTTAACTGTTCAGTTCTTAAACTGGTTCATCTGGGAGAGCTTCTGGAAGTCCTGGTGCCCTTTGTAAGACACCATGTTCTTCTGTGGAACATTGTATGTCAAAATGAATAAATTTAATTCCATCATACGGTTGGAAACATTAGTAAGCTAAAATATACACATACTTTACTCATGTACTTTTTAAAAGTACAGATAGCTCTCCATATCTGTAGATATTGGTGAATTAAACCAAATGCGGATTGAAAATTATAGGGGAGGAAAAAAGTCTGTACTAAACATGTACAGACCTTTTTTCCTATCATTATTTCTTAAACAATATAGTATGACAACTATTTACATAGTGTTTATATTGTATTAGGTATTAAATATGGAGATGATTTAAAGTATATGGGAGGATATGCATAGGTTATATGCAAATAAATACTATGATATCCGTGGATTTTGGTATCCTTGGGAGGTCCTGAAATCAATCCACCCCAGATATCGAGGGATAACTCTATAACTCTGAGTTCACAAGAAAGAAACAAAGAAAAAGTTGTCAAACTTTAGATGGTTATTTCTGAGTTTTTGAAATTAATATTTTTTAACTACTTATTCACTTTGCTAGCAGAAAAATAGTAGTAGGCACTAAATGCTTAATAAAGAAAAACTTAAATACAAATTCACACTTTTTCTCTTTACCGAAATAAAAACCATTGCCCACTATTGGCAGTGGAATACCTTGGGTTTTTGGAATCAATTTGAGATCAACTACCTAAAGCCATTCAGCTTCTCCACAAATAAAGAATTCTTCTTTGATGGCTTTATTTCTTTCCTCAATTTTTTGTTTACCCTCCTCTTATAACCCTTTATTTTCTACAACAGTGTTTCTCAAAGTATGGTTCCTGGACCATCTGTCTGAATGTGCTGGAGTGCTTGTTAAATGCAGATTCCTGCTGGACCACCACACCAGGGTTCATATCAGTCTGATCAGAATCTTTGGGGAAAGAGCAGAAATCTACATATTTAATACACCCCAGTTAATTCTTATGCACTCTAAAGGCTGAAAACCTTTACTCAAAAACCAGTAACTATCAACATATTTTGCTTTAAATGGAGTTTCAACAATTCAGCTGTCTGCGTACTTTCACCACAACCCTACAGGTAATTGTGGAGGACCTGAGGTAAATTCAGAATTGGCATTCCCTGTTCTAAAAGAAATTATATTTTAATGGTACAGTCTTATATACTCCTGCATAGATAAATCTAGATAATCACTAAGTTAGATTATTACCATATTAGGAAGCATATCATAGATTGTGGAGCTGTGCCATTTTTCCTAAGTAGATCTTTAAGTATCTAAAGTTGACCTGCAAAGTCAAGAAATAATACATTATTTAGATTCCAAATTTCTAGTCTCTTTCAACTAAGCTGAAGTAATCAAATGTTAATATTATTACTTGGGTCATGTTTCTTTTTAACTCAATGGAAGTTGAGCAGACCTGCTAATATATTACTGTTTAAGTCAAAAGCCTTACTCAGAAATTAGAATAATTCCTTTCAGACTAAAGTAAATTCCTTCAGCAACCAATCAACTTCAATTTCTAAGTCTGTTTCTGTAGCAAGCTCATAAGGTTACACTTGGGATAAGCAGACTAGACACTGTGGCTCCTTTCATTTATGTCTGCCCTCTGTGCCGATATGACTAGTGTCAGGATGGAGGCGGGGATGATGTTTGAATCTACAGAAGCTTGCTCTGCTGGTTTCGTTTTAAAATTGTGGATACACTCTGAACATGGACTACTAGCCACAAACCCATAAATTTCCTTTTATTATCACCTCTCAAATAATTGGAATAGGGATGAAAAATGCACTGGACTTTGAAGATTCAGATTTAAATCCCAGCTCTGCCAACTACAGAAAAGTCAATGTTTCCTGCCTTGATTTCCTTATTTGAAAGAAAATGGGATAACTCTAGATGAGTAATTCTCAATTGATGGGGGCAGGGGACAGAATCAATTCCCCTAAGAAGTGGGACACATTTTTCATTATACCCGATCCAAGAATCCACTGCTATCAACATGAAAGTATAGTATTCTTCAGGTCCAGCTGATATATCATGTTCCTACAAATTCAGGACTCTATGATTTATATTAACTCTTAAAACCTTCTTGTTTATACAAGACTTTGTGAATTTTTAAAGTCTGAAAAATTCTTGGTTTAGTGTTTGATTCCTAGATGACTACTTAGAAATTTTCTCCAAAAGGAGGGTAAATTTTTCCTTTTAAGGTCTTTCATAGCTGATCAGGAAAAACAGCTGGACTCCTAACCTAGCTCACTGCTGCATTAGCATCATTTTTACTATTTAATACTTCCTGTTCCCAAAAGGCTTTTTAACTTAAATATATCTTTATACAATGACACAGAGTTGAGTGAAAAATTAACCAACTCATATCCCATATAAGGATGTGGTCTTCATGCTCCAAGAGTTGATTGAGTGAGGAAAGGCTATAGAACACATGCAGAAACACTGCACTCATGTCAAAGTATGACATATATTATAAAGGCACACTAGCATGCTTCCCCTAACATCAATGTCTGTTGTATATACACCTTAAAAATAACTATGATATAAAATTCTGTAGGTCTTTTCTCACTCATGAACATATGACATAAACATTGACCTATATTATTACAAAGTCCTTGTAAATACTTTTTAAATGATCACCAAATATTTCATCAAGTAGATCTATAGTTATTTAAACACATAGGTTTACACATATAGGTTTAGTGTCCTTATCCAAAATGCCTGGGACCAGAGGATGGGACCCAAGTCTAAAGACAAAATTCATTTATGTTTCATATATACCTATACACGTGGCTTGAAGGTAATTTTATATAATATTTTTAGTAATTTTGTGCATGAAACCAAGTCTATTTACAATACACCATCAGAAAACAAAAGTGTCATTATTTTAGCCATGCAGGTAGACAATCTATGGTTGTGTGGTATCACCACCATTCCTGACTCTGAATTTATATGTTACTGGTAAGCAATCATTTTCTTATACTTATTCACACTTAAGTGCTTAACAGTAAAAAAATATGGCATACCATTAGCACAGTGAAAAAATAATGCATTCAGGGAAGTAAGCAGCATAGTAGTGCCACCAGAATACCTGTAGCAGATATAAAACAACAACAACAACAACAAAAACTACAGCAGGCTGAATAGATTGTGTATCGTGTGCCTATGTTTTGGCTGTGACCTGTTACATAAGGTCAGGTGTGGAATTTTCCACCTGTAGTGTCATGTTAGCACCAAAATCTTAGATTTGGAGCATTTTGAATTTCAGATTTTCAGATTAAGGATGCTCAACCTGTAAAATGGATTTTTTCTTTTGAAGAATCCTTTAAGCTGCTTCTTACAAAAAAAAATTGAAGTTGGAAATTTTATTAGACTGTTTCTAATAATGCTTTATCAATTTTTATTTCCAAAGAATCAATCAGTGATGATTTTAATCTTTTCCCTCATGACTTGAAGTTTGAAGATAGGCGATGAAGAATGTTTGGCCTCTTGAATTCAGGTAATGACTATTGAGAATGCCTGAACTGAAAAGTGTCCTTGACCTCTTGTTCACATTTAATCTGTACAAAGGAGAAAGAACTAATTCCAGTTCTTTCCAACCTCTTTGGAGGTTTGTTCCAAATTCCCTTCCTCTTTTGTAGGGACCAGACTCTTGCCCGTTGTAGATGCTATATTTGATACCTAAGGGTTTTTACATTCCTATGCTTTTGATTGCCTGTATTTCTGACCCCAGCTTAGCAAAATGACTGAAATCTCACTTTCTACTTTTTGCTTCTGCTTTACTCAGATTCCCAAATCCATATTTTAGATTTTGGTAAAGAATAGTAAAAGGTACAACAGCTTTGAAGTCAGATCTGAAGTAGAATCCTGGTTCCATCACCAGCTAAGTAATCTCAGGCAAGTCACTTAATCACTCTCTGTGCTTCAGTTTCCTCAAGGAAAAATATGGCTAGTAATATCTACCATAAAGGTGTATCATTAGTATTAGATTAGAAAATGTACTGAAATTGCTTAACGTAATGCCTGGCATACAACAAGCCTTCAATAAATGGCGGTTACTATTGTCACCATTACTATTGTTGCTCATGTTTCCTTACCCTCCTTTAGAATTGGCATTCTTCCTATCCAAGTACTAATCAGGCCTGACCCTGCTTAGCTTCCAAGATCAGATGAGATCCGGCACATTCAGGATGGTATGGCCACAGACAGAATTGGCATTCTTAATCCCTGACTGTACCCCAAGATTAGTAGTGGCAGGGAGGTTCAGAAGGAAAAGAATAAGTTCCTCCTCCCTGACAAAGGGATCTATGAATTTGGGAACAACTCACTGGAGAAGAAACACTGATCACTGATCACAAAGGTTAAAGGAAAAAACCCAGCAAGAATCAAGTTGGCATTTAAAATGGGTGTGTTTACTTGAATAGAAAGCAAAAGTAGTCTCAGAAATATTCCAGCTGAAATGGTTTTTAAGTATATAGAAATGTCTTATTGGGATTTTAAAAAATGAAATAAAATAGTTTTTCAGTGGCAATCTAGTTTCCATGGGGAGTTATTTTTTCCAGATAGAATTAAATTATTTTCCTATTTAAGCTGCACCCGCTAGATCACTAATATTTGTATTATTAAGTCTCCAGACTTAAAGTGTTTTCAGTGTAAATTTTCTTCCTACTGTGCCCATTTGTTCTTTTCTTGTGGGTCTAGAGGAAAACCAAGACATACTAAATGTTCAGTGTTTAGATGCTTTATAATATTTTCATATAGCATTTGTATCCACTGAGGAAAATTACAAAACTTTGTGAGGAAACGTAGCTCACACTTGATTTTTCTTTCTCACCATCCAAGTGGTCATTATTATTATGGAAGACTGAAAAGTCACCATATATAAGAAGTAAAGCCAAGAAATACAAATGATAACTTTAAAAGTCAGGGACAGTAAGTGATCTTTGATACCTAATAATAACATTAAGATATCTTATTTATATAATATTAGATAATTAATTTATGAATTATCCAATTTTGATGTGGATAGAGCCACCTTAGGTGGGGGAAGACATCCTGGCCACTGACTACTCCCTGTTGCTCTTATTCAAGGTCAGCAGTGACCACTGGGTGTATAGCAACCAATGATGCTGTTCCTCCACTCCACTCAACCAGGTCAGGGCCATGGTGAGGTCACTTTCTATGACATCCCCGCCAAGATGCCAAGCTGGCTGGATTCAAATGATCCAAAGCTAAGCTCTCCTAGTGTAGTGTCAATATCTGACCATAATCACAGGTTTTCTTTTAAAAATCACAAGTTCAAATACAAGGTAAAACCTGCAAAGAAATGAATGGTTGCTATATTAAGAACAGCATAAGCTACAAGCATAAATTCAAGATATATACAAATATTCTTAGACACAACATGACTACTTATGAAACTCTTTGGCAGGCAGAGTTCTAGAAGAAGGTGCTACTTACTGGCAGGCTTAGAGCAGACAAAAACAGAAAAAAAAATATTACCTCAATAGCTGCAGGGCAGATGCATACTCCTCTGAATCCCATATGTTCTTTTCTAAACATATGCAGTACAACTCTCTGATCTGTAAGTGAACAGCACATTCATGAGGAACCAAAAGTGACACACTAAGTATATATAATACTAGTTTGGCAAAATCATATATGATCAACACATGTTATTAAAAACCATTTTCTTTACATGACAACAGACTTGGCATATATCACATGGATTAGGCCTTATAAGAACATAATTTATATAAAAGTAAAATAAGACTATATTGAGATTGGCTGATATCACTGGTCACTCTGCAGTAAGAAAATGATAAAGTGAGAAAAAGAGTCTCATTGAAGTCTTAATAGCAGAAATCACCTCATAAACAAGTCATTTGTACACACTGGTATTTGTTCTCCAAAACTTTCAGTTACAGATGTGAAGATTTAGGAATATAGAATTCTTCCATTAATATCTACTCTATAGATAGTTCATAAGTTTATGGTACGATACAAAGGCCAGCTGATCATAATTTTTCAAGGAGCAGAAGTACTGCTTCTAACTGTTGGTGCAATGCAAGGTTAACCATTAAGCATTCTGAGATTGTTTTTTCCAGGTAATTAAGAGTAGAGAACCAGCTATAACTGACAAAGAAGTATTAAAGTAGGAAAGTTTAAATGCCTCAGCACAAATACATTGTAGGAGAAGCAACACCCCTGGAATTCATGTAGCTGTAGTTGTGGCCATCAGACCTAAAAACATTGTTTCAATTATATGTGTACAGCTACAATGGATTTAGATTATACTCTCCCCTAAGAACTGGATCCTATTCAAATTCTGATGCCTGAATGTTACAGAATCAAAGCAAGAAAGTACTAATACTTCTACTTCACAGATTCCAAATGAAGAGGCTTTGGTTACCTGTCGACCCAGTGGGTACTTGGGAAGAGAAGAGGTGAACTTATGAAGACATCTCAAAACCAGGAAGTAATTCGTATGGTAAACATGCAGGTTTTCTAGTAATGATTGTGTTTCCTCCTAAAAAAGTCACAGAATCATTATTTAATATGTAAGTCAGCTAATAAAAAAGCATAATAAAATCTACTTTATATATACATTAATATAATTTCTGGAAAAACGGTAAGAGAGAAGATTCAGAATTACAAATCAACCTTCTTAATTCATGAAAATTTGAAATACACATAAAATCCAGGATAAAGCCTGGTATTTTTCATTTGGTATTAAGTCTGGGGATACTTTTACACATGCTAGAATTGATACTGTAATTTAGTCTCCCAGTATCTCCAGCATTCCCACAATACACTGGCTGCCTCTGAAATTATTATACAAGTGTGTAAGAGAGCACCTTATTAGATGCCTGCCTGTGCCAATCACCTGGTTTGCCCCACAGTGAGGGAAGGTTCATTATCATCCATCTCACTAGCATCAGAAGAATGAGAAGATCAACAGAGAGCATGTACCAATCTAGCAGTTGCTGAAGTTCTGCTTCTAATGTACGCTTTTCCTAAGTATTGCTAGAGTGTGCTTGAAGGGGAAGACAAGACTAGGGCAGAAACACCACAGGTGATTCTGATAAATCCCTGCCTCTTGTTGAGAATCTCCAACACCGGTTTTATTCACTTTACCAATTAGGGAAAAAAAAAAAAAGTGAAAAAGAGAAATCTGAAGCCAACAAGATTTAAAATTTGGAATATAGCAAGTATGACATGGGGAATAGTGTCTTAAGAAACCTATGGATAACCGATCTCACAAATCAGTTTCAAAAGGTTTTGTGGTGGGGGTAGGAGTATTGTTTTCCAGAACCTCCTAAAATAGTTTAGAAATGATTTTAAAACCCTATACCCTATCAAGCATTTTTCAGGCCTTAATTCCTCTTATAATTGCTTACTTCTGTAACATTTTCTTAAAAGGATTACGATCTGTGGCATTGTCTTCAAATTTTTTTCTCATCTAAGAAGTCAAAGGACTTTAAATACTGATCTGTATCTTTCTTTCAGTAAGATCTTAGAGATACCCATTATTTTTAGTGGTCAATCACACAATAACAAATACCTCAGATATCAATAAATTCAAGAAAATCTAACCTACATAAAGCAAAAAATATATTTTTCCTAAATTCTGATTCACTTAGAAATCAATTCCTTGGTCAACAATCTATGCGTCATTACTTGGAAGCACAGGGCAAATGAAAGAAAAGCTTTTAATAACAAATGTTTTTTCTTCCCATTATTTGAGATGATTGGTAAATTTAAAAATCTAGGTCTCCTATCATAACAAAAGCAGCCATAATCAGAGGGTAATCAAACCACCACTGGGAGAGTATACTTTAACTCTATTTTTATTGTAAGCTATAACATAGAGATTGCATAAAGCCATTACTTGATGTAGTCTTAAATAGCTTTTAAACAGGAGGGATATTCTAAAAATAAAATCTATTACAGACTAATAATCATACTTCATGCTACTTGCACAATGTAGTTTCTTTTGCTTTGTGGAGTAATTGTATGTACAAGTAACTGGGTGTTGCAGTAGAACTGAGTATCTTCACTGAATTTACTTGGATGAGGAGAGAAAAGAAATACTTTACACAGTATAATGTTGCACACTTAAGGAACTATTCCCTCGAATAAATATGAGATGAGGAATATGAACATGTTTTTCTCCCAGGTGGTCTTAGTTCCTTCATATTTCTCATTGTGTGGTACACCCCTGTACTGAGTAGAGTTTAGCATTTGAAAAATGTTTGGGGTGGTTGTTTTTTCATACAACATGGCAGACTATTTCATCTGATGCTCAGTTGAGGACATGGAGGTCTGGTTCCAACATGGGAAAAATCTGGCTATGGTAGACTTAATGAGAGAAGGTCTGTTGTACCTTTCTAAGGGATTTTTCAGAAGTAATTTGTTTTTGTTTTTTTTTTGAGACAGAGTCTCACTCTGTTGCCTGGGATAGAGTGCCGTGGCATCAGCCTAGCTCACAGCAACCTCAGACTCCTGGGCTCAAGTGATCCTTCTGCCTCAGCCTCCCAAGTGGCTGGGACTACAGGCATGCGCCACCACGCCCGGCTAATTTTTTGTATATATTTTTAGTTGGCCAATTAATTTCTTTCTATTTTTAGTAGAGACGGGGGTCTCACTCTTGCTCAGGTTGGTTTGAACTCCTGACCTTGAGTGATTCGCCTGCCTCGGCCTCCCAGAGTGCTAGGATTATAGGCGTGAGCCACCGTGCCCGACCTAAGTAATTTTTTTTCTTTTATCCTCAGTCTATGGAACATGAATCAGAAGTAATTTTGACCCTCCCACATCTTTGCCTCAAGTGCTGACTTGAGAAGCCGCTAATGAAAGATTCCATTGTTATTTATATCTGTGTTCTTATCAGTTGCAACAGAAGACATCACAAATGATTACCATTTTCTTCTAAGTTCTCTATCTCACTAAGATACATATTCGCAAATATGTATCTGCCTTTACTTATCTAGGACAACAATTCCCAGTGCACTTTATGGACATTATTTTATAATTTAAACCTGTAAAAGGTTTTGATGTATGAGAAAATTTCTCACTTAAGATGTTATAGCAGGATTACACTATGCATATGTGAAAATAAAGCCTGTTGAAATTTAATCCTACTTCCCATTCATTTAATTTTTCCTCAGGTATATTTTCTGTACGCTAGTCATAGCTGTCACCATTTTATTTCATAATTGTATTTAGAATGATTTTTTTCCATAGAGATACACTTATCTAGGAATATGCATTATTGTCCAAAGAGAGATGCTTTCTCTATTCCTCTTGAAACATGAAGAACTCTTGGTCTTTAATGATTTTTGACACAGACAGAGGAACAGAAATATTTCTCTGCTATAAGAAAAAGAGAGCGCATACACAGCAGCCTCTTCACTCTTCCTCAAATATGGCAGACATGCTCCAAACTCAGGTCACTTTCACTTCTGTCTTAGAATTCTCTTCCTTGCCAAGCTCTGTAACTCCTTTTAGGTCTTTCCTCAAAATTCACCTTCTCACAGTCAGGTTCTTATCTAATATAACAACTTCACTTCCCACACACACGGAATTTTATACTGTCCTTCTCTGCTTCATTGTTTCCTCTTTGGCACTTATCACTAACAGATATTTTACTTTTATATCTTGTTTACTGTCTGTCTCCCCAATAGAATGTAAGCTCCATGAAGGCAGGAGTTTTATCTATTTTGTTCACCCTCTTATTCTCAGCACCTAGATTAATATGCAACACATACTAGGCTTAAAAACTATTGGTTGAATGAAGAAGCACATTCGTGAATGAAGACCAAAACTCAGTCTCTCTTCTAAATAAGAGTAACCATTTTGTTGTCTCACTAGATGTGGCCTAGATTTCCTAATTTTTCAAAAGAAGACAGGATGGGCGTGGTGGCTCACGCCTATAATCCTAACACTCTGGGAGGCCAAGGCAGGAGGGTTGCTTGAGCTCAAGAGTTTGAGGCCAGCCTGAGCAACAGCGAGACCCCGTCTCTACCAAAAATAGAAAAATTAGCCAGGCATGGTCGTACATACCTATAGTCCCAGCTACTTGGGAGGCTGAGGCAGGATCGCTTTAGCCCAGGAGTTTGAGGTTGCAGTGAGCTACAATGACACCATTACACTCTAGCTAGGGTGACAAAGTAAGGCTCTGTCTCAAAAAAACCCCACACTTACATTAGGTTGTGAGTTGTGACTCAATGTGCAATACACCCTCTTAAATCAGTCACCTTCAACCTCATCAATCCAGTCTTGTATTCATTCAAAAATCATTCATATATTATTGTTTATTTATATGACAGGGTCCCTATCAGAATGCTAGTGGCTTTCTTTGGAGGAGAAGCCAATATATTTGTAAAACTTATATATAGAGGTAAAGAAAAAATGGCTAGGCAGAAGTACATCTGCCATGATGCTTTGCTTTTGCATTTATTTCTCTTTTACTTTCCATAGTATTTACCATTTTTGTGTCTAGAATTTCATGTATGGGGTGAACAGTAACCCCAAGAAGATTAAACAAAGTATGTAAAAACAACCGTAAATTTTTATAATTTCTTTTCAATCAATTCACTGATCATTAAAAGCTGGTAAAAGAAAACTACACTGAATTTCAGGATTAAGAGAGATCAGCTGCCTAAGAATACACCATTTTCTCATTTATCATTTTGATATAACTAAGTCTTATTTTTCTCATTAGAAAAACTTTTGGCTGGCAGTATTTTTCACACTTGACTTATCATATTACTGCTATCTAATAGAACAACAAATCATAGCTTTCTCCTAGCTCTTATGTGGCATAAGTGCTAGTCTTTTTTCTCTCTCTGCCTTTTTTCCCTCAGTATTCCTACTCCACCAGTTTAGATCAGCAGAAGCACTTGATGAAGAGTTTCGATTTAAATTAATTCCTGACATACTAGGCTAATGCCTAGCTGACTTGATCAAATTTGTTTTTCTTTTTCCTTCTCTTTTCCATTTATTGCTTTTTCAAGACATTTTCTCCCTCCTTTATGCCTGTCAAAAGAAACAGAAAAAGGTGGAGGCAAAGGTGAAAGACAAGTCTCCATCAAACATACTAATTTTGTGCCTTTTGTTTATGAATCACCATGATAAATAAGCATACTAAATGGTGAAAAGAAGTCCCTGCTCTACCACTAACTTGCTCTGTGACCTAAGGTATTTCACTTTCTTTCTTGTGGCTATAGTTTTTCATTTGGGAAATGAGGGCACTAAATCAGATTATCTTCCTAATCATATATTACAATTTTAAGAAGTTCAATATTTATCTCACCTTCTCAACGGATTTAAAAACTAGCTGGGCAAATAGGTATAGAGACATGAAACTTAACCAGTTAGAATAATAAAACTTTAAGTGCCACCTATAACATACTGAATCTAACTTTTCCACACAGCACAAAGATTTTTAGTATTTCAACAGTTGTACATGGCCTTCTAATGTCCCTCCCTAGCTTGAGGTTCCTAGTGATATCTCCTACAAATGTACATGGTTCAGTCAGCTGGATTTTTAAATTTAAAAGTACACCTTTAAAAAACTCATTCCTGATGTTTATTAAATTCAAAGCTGGCACATAGTTTTGAAGCAGTATCTAAGAAACTAAAAGGTCTGTAATTTGGAGGGAGTTAAAAGTTTTGTAAAAAAATCTTTAGTCCAGTCAAAGGATAATTGAGCTGAATCATTTGTTTAGGTAGGAATTTAACAGATTAGTTTTACACTTAAGAAAACAAGGCAACGGGAAATAATCACAAATGCTTCCATCTAGGGAGTCAGTCTAGTTTGGTAGTTCTAAAGAGTGGTTTCCAGACTTATCAGCATCAGCATAACCAGAGACCTTGCTAGAAATGCAAATTCTTAGGCCCTATGCCAGAGCTATGAAATCAGAAACTCTGGGGATAAAGCCCAGAAATCAGTGTTTTAACTAGCCCTCCAGGTACTTCTTACGCACAGTAAAGTTTGAGAACTGCTGGTTTAGATCATCAGGGCAGAAAGCAAAGCATATTCTTAGGGCAAAACAGTCAAGATACAAAAAGCATAAATTTCTTTTGTGTGTACTTTGAGGTCTATCTCTTAGAAACCTGAGTATAGAAAATGGGTACAAAATGAGAAACTCTAAATGTAGGTATGTTTATACAACTATGTAACATAGAAATATATAGAGTATGTATAATACATAATATATATAAAATGATACATTCATATTGCTATCTAAATTTTCTATGATAGCAGAAAAGTCATAACAGTAATATTTATCATTTGCATTTATGAAAGTTTTATTGTTATAATTGTTTTCAACTCACTTTCACTTGCTGAACAAACTCTGCTTGTCACTAACCCTATGAAGAAATCATACTAAAAATTAGTATCCTACTTTATATATAAGAAAATTGAAACTTAAATAAGGTAAGTGATTTTATTAAATACACATAGCTAATGAGTAGCTGGAATTCAAATATAAGAATTGTGAGATCAATATCAGAATTTTCCCCTATTATTGTGCAGTACATATAATTGATTGTCACGTGCTCTCACAAAACTATAAAAAGAGAAGCATTCAGATGTACAAAGAAGACTGGTACCAAGTCTGCTGAAATTCTTTCAAAAGATCAAGGAGAGAATCCTCCCTAATTTACTCTGAAGCCAGTATCACCCTGATACCAAAGCCAGTAAAGGATGCAAAAAGAAAACTATAGACCAATATACCTTATGAACATAGATGCAAACATCCTCAATAAAATACCATCAAACCTAATCCAACAGCACAACAAAAAGGTAAATTCACCATGATCAACAGAGTTTTATCCCAGGGATGCAAGGATGGTTCAACATATGCAAGTCAGTAAATGTGATTCACCATATAAATAGAATTAAAAACAAAACCACAGATGCAGAACAAGCACTCACAAAAATCCTACATCCCTTCATGATAAAAACCCTTAACAAATTAGGCATAGAAGGAACATACCTCAAATTAATGAAAGCCATATATGACAAATCCACACCCAATATCACACTGAATAAGGGAAAAGTTGAAAGCATTCCTCCTAAGAACTGGAACAAGTTATTATACAAGGATGCCCATTCTCATCACTCCTTTCAACATAGTAGTGGAAGTCCTAGCCAGAGCAATCAGGCAAGAGAAAGAAACAAAAGACATCCAAACTGGAAAAGAGGAAGTCATATTATCTGTTTGCTGATGTTTCTTATACCTAGAAAACCCTAAAGACTCCTCCAAAAGACTCCTAGATTTGGTAAATAAATTCAGTAAAGTCTCAGGTTACAAAATAAACATACATAAATCAGTAGCATTTATATACACAAATAACAACTGAACTGGGAACCAAACCAAGAACTCAACCTATTTACACCAGCTGCCAAAAAAAAAAAAAAAAAAACAATATCTAGCAATATAGTTAACCAAGGAGGTAAAAGATCTCTACAAGGAGAACTATAAAACACTGATGAAAGAAATCATATATGTGACACAAACAAATGGAAAAACATCCCATGCTCATGGATTGGAAGAATCAATATTGTTAAAATGACCATACTGCCCAAAGTAATCTACAGGTTCAATGCAATTCCCATCAAAATACCAATGTCATTTTTAATTTATCACACAACTAGAAAAAACAATCCTAAAATTCATATGGAACAAAAAGAGACCATATACGTAAGTAAAAAGAACAAAACTGTAGGTATCACATTAACCTAACTTCCAATTATACTACAAGGCTATAGCAACCAAAATAGCATGGTACTGATATAAAAATAGACACAAAGATCAATGGAACAGAATAGAGAGAACCCAGAAATAAAGCCATATACCTACAACCAATTGATCTTAGAGAAAGCAGATAAAAATACTCTCTGGGAAAAAGACACCCTATTCAATAAATGTTGCTTGGAAATTGGATGGCCATATGCAGAAAAATGAAACTGGATCCTTATCTCTAACTATATACAAAAATTAACTCAAGATAGATCAAAGACTTAAATGTAAGACCTGAAACCATAAGAAATCTAGAAGAAACCCTAGGAAAAACTCTTCAACACATTGGCTCAGGCAATAAAATTATGACTAAGACTCCAAAAGCAAATGCCAACAAAAACAAAAATGGGAAAATGGGACTTAAATTAAAAAGCTTCTGCACAGCAAAAGAAATAATCAACGGAGTAAATAGACAACCTACAGAATGGGAGAAAATACTTGAAAACCATTCATCTGACAAAGGACTAATATCCAGAATCTACAAGGAACTCAAACAACTCAGCAAGAAAAACAACCCCATTAAAAAGTGGGCAAAAGACATGAACATTTTTTCAAAAGAAGACATGAATGGCCAATAAACATATGAAAAAATGCTCAACTTCACTAATCATCAGAGAAATGCAAATTAAAACTACAATGAGATACCATCTTTCTCTAGTCAAAATAGCCACTATTAAAAAGTCAAAACACAATAGATGTTGATGCAGATACAGTGGAAAGGGAACATTCACATGTTTCTCATGAGGATGTAAATTAGCACAACCCCTATGGAAAACAGCATGGAAATTCCTCAAAGAACTAAAAATAGATCTACCATTTGATCTAGCAATCCCACTACTGGTATCTACCCAAATGAAGTCATTATATCAGAAAGATAACTGTGCTTGTACATTTATCACAGCAAAATTCACAATAGCAAAGATACAGAATCAACCTAAGTGTCCACCAACTGATGAGTGAATAAAGAAAATGTGGTGTACATATATACCATGGAATACTACTTAGCCATAAAAAGAATGAAATGTCTTTTGTAGCAACTTGAATGGAACTGGAGGCCATTATCCTAAGTGAAGTAACTCAGGAACAGAAAATCAAATACCACGTTTTCTCTTTTAAGTGGGAGGTAAACTATGGGTGTGCATGGTCCTACTGAGTGGGAAAATAGACACTGGAGACTCCAAATGTGCTAGGGTGGGAATGGGTAAGGGGTGAAAAATTACCTATTGGGTACAATGTACATTATTCAGGTGATGGGTACACTAAAAAGCCCAGACCTCACTGCCATACAATATATCCATGTAAAAACACTGCACTTGTACTCACTAAATATATCGAAAGTTTAAAAAAAGTAAAAAAAGAAAAAGAAAACAGTTTATGATGCTTTGGAGTCTGAGAAAGCATACTTACATTTGCCTTTTATTGCTGGATTTCTCTACTTGCCCTATTAAGGCCCAATGGGAGAAAGAAACATGTTCTAATAACATGTTCTCAGTATTTAATTACAAACATGTTTCTCTGTCAAACTCTTCCATTCATTGAAAGAAAACAGTTTATGATGTATCTTAAAGAAAGCATGCTGGCTGAGTGTAGTGGCTCACACCTGTAATCCTAGCACTTGGGAGGCCAAGGCAGGAGGATCACTTGAGTCCAGCAGTTTGAATGCAGCCTGAGCAACATAGTGAGACCCCATCTCTACAAAGAGTAAAAAAAAATAGCAGGGCATGGTGGTGTGCACCTGTAGTCCCACCTACTCAGGAGGCTGAGCTAGGAGGATTGCTTGAGCCCAGGAATTTGAGGTTATAGTGAGCTATAATTGGGCCACTGTACACCAGCCTGGGCAACAAAGTGAGATCGTATCTCCAAAAAAAATAAAAATAAGAAAATAATTTAATTAAAAAAAGAAAGAAAAAAAAAGCATGCTTACATTTGCTGTTATTGCTGGTTTTCTCTATTTGGTATACTAGGGCCCAGTGGAAAAAGAAACATGTTGTATTAATAAGATACTAAAGGTTAGCTTAGAAAAAAGTGTTTCTTGTGAAACACTTTCACTCACTGAAAGAAAACAACTTAGGACGAATCTTTAGGAAACCATGCTTACATTTGCCTTTTATTGCTAGATTACTCTCCCTGGCCTACTAGGGCCCAGTGGAAAAATCAACATGTTCTAATAACATTAAAAAAACAGAGAAGCATTATAATTATAATGAGAATAAAATATTTAAAAATTTTTTTCATAGACATCTTCTGTCCTTTGAATTTAGTACGTAACCATACAGGTAACTTTTTCACGTAAAGGGTACAAACCTTTTGCTCCTTCATAGTTTTCATTGTGTAAGTCTCAAAAAAATATGCCCTTAAATGACCAAATATGCAATCCTAAAGTGAATACAGCCAAGATAATAACAAACAGGGCTCACAGTACAAGTATAGTATAAACAAATGCTTCAAAAATATACAAAAAGTCACTGAAAAGCAGAGATAAATGTCAGGTTATTTCTACAACAGACTAACCTAGATATCTCTCTCTTTATTATCTCAGTGGTTAAAAGTACTCTAAAAAATCTCTTCTTGGCATCTGAAAATACACTCTCACAGAAAAGTCTAGCAGGAAATGCACTTTGCAACTAGCTGACTCAGCAGAGCGCTAATCTAGCTAATCTTAAAAGACTCACTAAACATGCACACATTCTTTCCCACTGGTTCTTAAATTTCCTCTCTATCAAAATAACCTGCATTGGGGTCTGAGAACCTCCTATACTGCTCTGAAATGGTTACAGAGATTAAAATGCTTACTGAACCTGATCTAGAAGTAATTTTATATTATGGTCCAATATGGAGTCTGCATTAGAAACAATTTCTAATAAAAGCCATTCTCAATATTTTTTTGAGAATTTACAGTGGAGGTAAATTAGTGTTTAGAACTATACAGAACATATGCCCTCTAGAATTTCACATTTTTAAAAATACTTTTAATTTTTTAAATTGATACATAATAATTGTCCATATTTGGGGGGTATAGGATCTAACAAATTTTGTTCAAAATTTGAAAATAGCATGTATAAGCAAAACTCATATTTAGCAATAGAACTTCCCTTAAATCTCATCTTAATTTTACTACAGTTCCCTAACACCTTTTCCCTAAAACAGGCATGATGCGTAAGAAAATAAATGTGACATTTTGTGATGTCCATCAGTTTAAGGAATTTATTAAAAAAAAACAATGAAGGTATATACATTCAATAAAATGCTATGCCACTTTTCAGTACGAATATGGAATGATTTCCAAGATTAAACAAAACAAAATGAGGTGCAGAATAGTGTGTATATTTATCTCTGTAAGAAGGGGGAATGTCCAAAATAAATATAATTGCTTGTATATATGGAGACTATCCCTAGAATGATAGATAAGAAACTAGTAACACTGGCTGCATACAGGGAGGGGAAGTGGGTAGTTGGAAGAGAGAAATGAAAGGAAGCCTTTTTCACTGCATATTATCTTTGCCTTTTGAATTATGTACCATACCCAAGTATTATTTATTTAAGAGAAAAAAACCCTCCTTCTTTCGATATTCTCTATGTTATATGGCTAACTCATAATTTTCTAAGCTCATTACTTCTTTCCTGGCATTATACTATCAATATATGATGATATTTCTTCAAATCTAATCAATACCCACCTAGCAGTTGGTACCTAAGCTACCTGACTTTTATAAGCTTTTACTTATGACAGCCTTTAAAATGAGACTGCTTGCATATTCCAAAACTGTTATGTGGAATGAGATACACACAGCAGATCTCTATAGACCTAAAAGTGCTTTTTTTTGAGACAGAATCTCACTCTGTTCCTCAGGCTAGAGTGCAATGGCATCATCATAGGTCACTGTAGCCTTCAACTTCTATGCTCAGGCTATCCTCCTGTCTCAGCCTCTCAAGAAGCTGGGACTACAGGCACACACCACCACGCCTGGCTAATTTTTCCTATTTTTGGTAGAGACAAGGTCTCGCTATGTTGCTCAGGCTGGTCTCAAACTCCTGGCTTCAAATGATCCTATACCCTCAGTCTCCCAACGTGCTAGGATTACAGGTTTGAGCCACGGCATCTGGCCAAAAAAAGTGCTTTTAAAATAGACCACACAAGCCCGGGCGCAGTGGCTCACGCCTTTAATCCTAGCACTCTGGGAGGCCCAGGCGGGCGGATCGCTCAAGGTCAGGAGTACGAGACCAGCCTGAGCAAGAGTGAGACCCCCGTCTCTGCTAAAAATAGAAAGAAATTAGCTGGACAACTAAAAATATATTCAAAAAATTAGCCGGGCATGGTGGCGCATGCCTGTAGTCCCAGCTACTTGGGAGGCTGAGGCAGAAGGATTGCTCGAGCCCAGGAGTTTGAGGTTGCTGTGAGTTGGGCTGTC